>JAVQJD010009287.1:0-27411 GCA_036023655.1 Nannoperca australis | reverse complement strand
CCAACTAGGCCTGTTGCACTTCCACACACTTCCCCTAGACTAAATGCAGACAAAATATATGTTGAATATATATATAGATACACATGTGAACACATTGAATGCATACACCATACACACACGTACATATGGAATCAACTAAGTACTTTAAAAAAAAGGTTTTCCACAACATAATACTTATATACGTTTTTTTAATTGGTGCAGTAGATTGCCTCTGCCAGCATCCATGCATTGGCTACAATGGCTGGAATGTAATCCTTTGGGACAATTGCGCCTGTGCAAGGTCTGTCCACTATAAGTGTCTGATAACATTATGGAAAGGATCCCTGCAGAGACAGAATGTTTGTTAAAGAGTAAGATCCTTAGGTCTTCCTGCAACAACTCAATATCTTGCAAGATTTTAGAGAGAGACTTTTCCTTGAGTGGGGCTTTCTGTTCCTGGTTAAAGAAAAATACAGCAGTTTCTCTTTAATCAAGGGTTTTAGTGGGAGTTTTTATTAAAACAAATATGTTAAAATACAAACAACTGAAAAGCTTGCCATGAACTTTGGCCAAACTTGTACACAAGAGATATTAAAATTGAATGGGCAGATTGCCATGAGGTTTGCTGGGCACATCAACTCTTTAGTCCCACATCATTTAGGATGTCTTAGAATTTAATATCAAGGTATTCATGAAATTTGCAGATAACATTAAAGCTTCCAAGATGACTGTGACCATTCCTTTAGCATCACAGGGACTAAATTCATATTTGTAGCTCCTGAGAATGACAAAAATCTATTTTTGTTCTATCCAACACTGTATTTGTATTGGTGCTGCAAGATGGTTTTTTTATTCAATTGAGTATAAACAAGGGACATTTAAGTACAAAGCATAGTGTGTGAAAAGAAATGCCTAAGTAGTTATTCATTATCTCTACCTAAATAATCTAAAACATATATATGTGTAACTTATATAAAAACAGCATTAAAAAACAGGTAACACTTACGATACGGTACACAAAATTGTGAGTAGGGTGTTAGATCCTGGTTAAGCCATGTACAGGACTTAATGGACCAACTTTTCGTTTAAAGGGTCTGATGTTTAGTTCTATGAAAATGTATTCCTATTTGAAATTCTAAAGATAATTAAGCTGGTGTCGAGGAAACACACCTAGTTTCTAACTGCTTACATCCGGTCGTCTCCCCTGCTTCCTGTGATAACCTCTCCTGACTGAGTAGCCTTGTTTGCCAGCTGAAGCTATCAGACATGCCCATTAACAGCAGCTTTCCTCTTACAGATCTAGGCAAGTTGCTAGGTTAGGGTTTGATGTCTTGAAAACTGAGCCCTCATGATTGTTTTAATCATTTTATACAAAAATCTTCTATGATTACAAATCATCACGTGTCAACGATCTATGACAAAAGTGGTTGTTTTTCTGATGTATGTATACTTATGAACTGATAATTACCTAATGCTTCATTAATAGTATCTCTCAGCTATTTGCTAATCAGTGCCAAGCAGAAAGTACAGCGGAGGCTGATGGCAATGTCATTTGTTTTGTGAGTAGTTAGTTGTAAAATCCCAAAGCATTGGAAAGTTTTGACCTAGTTCTAAAGTCAGAAAATCTCCAAAGTTATTACAATTCATCCAGGGGGAGAAATTACGTTTCATGGCAATCCATCCAACAGTTAACATCAACGTTAAGGTTAGTGGCAGAATTCGTCCTCTGGGAACATGAATGTCTGAACCAAATTACATAGCAATCAATCTAACATTCATAAAAATATTTTAGTTTTGACCAAAGTGGTGAACCAGCCAACTGACACTGCCATAAACTAAAATGTTGGTGGTCATTTATACATGCTTAGTTTGCAATTCCACTGATGGTTAAATCCTAATGATATGTTGTCATGTCCTAATATTTACCTCTGTAGTGTATTTTAAAAGCATGAAAAAGCAAGATTTTACTATGCCCAAAAGTCTGATGATATCATAAGGCAGATGACTGCCCACCTAGTTCTGTAAATAATCCTATAAAGAGTAAGGTTTAGATCTGCTCCATATAAAAAAGTGCCTTAAGATAACTTCTGTTATGATTTGGCACTATATAAAACAGAAAATTGAACTGAGTTGAAATGATTCATGACATTGACGTCAGCAGCAATGTCAAGCAACCACACAGAGAAATATTTATCATTGTGCAGGCTAAGATTTATATTTCTCCATGTCTCAACAGAATGCCTCAACAAACAGACCAACAGCCTCAGGCTTTGGTCTAGAGCACCACCAACTGTGCAGAGAACAATCAATTAGGTCAATCTTTCCACGTCTGGTGACCAATATAATTAAATAAAAGTAATACAATTCTTTTGAGTGGACTGGGAATTGAGCATAAACATTTTTGTGGGATAAAAACAACACTCATGAGCATCCAATGGAGCACAATATGTAGGTATTGATTTTTTTCTTTTCTTTACTGTTTTCCCAAAAGACTCATGTAAAAGAGATGTGTTCTCTTTTGGGCCTCAGGAGGATTGAGCCATTCAAAAGTCCTATGGCTATGTAAAGTATTTGCAACTACAAACATCATGAGGGCAGTAAAACAAACAAGTCATGAAAAACTTTAACAGAAACATGAATGTAAAAATGAAGAAAACAAGCTTTCTAAGCTTGAGATCAACCACCTAACCAAGACATCCTGTGGCTAGAACACAAGTTCATTACCAGCAAACAGAGTGCTTCTTCACACACAGATGACCCTGGAATTGTACTGCATCCATACAACATCCAGAGTTCAGAAACTGAGAATCAGAAGATGTCACAACTGAGGAAGGTACTCTTGATGAAGTACTGTTTTTACAGAAACATCAGTTTTGAACATATAAGACATAACTTTAGTTCAGTCCAGACTGTGATTTCACAGTTCACAACTGGTCCAGAAATATCTGTATTGGATGGATTGCCATGACATTTTCTACAGACATTCATGGTTCCCAGAGGATGAATCACAAGGGCGTTGCTAATTCCCTAACTTTTTTTCCCTTCACATTTGTAGCTTTGAGTACTTTAGATGGATTGCCATAACATGTTCATATTCATTGTTATTTTTACATTAATGTTTTTATGACAAAATTATTAAAAACTAATGATATTCCCATTGGCCATTGTAAACTATGGCTGTTTACTCTTTGTCTTATTTGTTCCCTTATTGAAGTACATTTTACTCCTAACAAAGTGCACCTGGAGGAAAACTGAGTATTTGTAAAGTATCATTTGAATAAATGTAAACTGACTTGAAAACATGTCAACATTCATCAATAAATGTCTCAAATTTTTTGTGTATCATAATTTGTAAATAAACATTTGTACCAACACATGGTCACATCCCCATTTGCACTGCTTAATAATATTCACAATCCTTAAATTCATTTGTGATCAACTTAGCATTTAAAATGGAAATGTATTTGTGAATCTCAACATATTTGTGTGGATTCTGCGCTCATAACACAATACTCACAAATGCATGGAAGACCAATTGCTTTCCAGTAGATGGTGGTAATTCAACATTAATGGGTGCCAACCACTGTTAAACTAAACATAAGATGAAGACTTTCACCTTTGATCCATGGATGTATTAGAAGTATATATACATAGTATACTTCCAAATTCTAGGCAGATGGTTATGCTGTTTACATGTTTTCTGCTATTCTTCAATGCTTTGTAAGTTTAATTGATCTTATACAGTGTAATGGAACAATACAGGTCTATATATATATAATATGGACTGAAATTGTGCATGCCTGTGTTAGCTATAATTTTAGGGAGACTGGCCTTTAACATAAGGCAAAGAAGAATCTTGTGTCTCTCCAACAGTGCCAGAGTATTCTGTCTCTGGTGTACACAGCAACTCTCAGCTGCAGAGAGCAGATGTTTGCATTAATTAAATATTTGTTATGGCTGAAGTAGAACAGTGGGGTACCAACTGCAAAGCCATTTTCATGTCACTACTTAAAAAAATACAATAAGAAACACAATACCTGAAATACTGTAGCCTATCATGGAGATTCTCTACAATATTTATCACACAGTAGAGCATTGCTCTAGGTCACAAGCATCACTGTCAGTGACAACTCACAGAGGAAATCTCCAGATTCTTGATACATGTATCATCTTTACAGCAAATGAATGAGAATAGGAAATAGCTTTTGCATGCAGCTACAGTATGCAATTAACATTCATGGTGAAGGAAGAGAAACAGATTCAGAACGTTATCACAGACCTCCTGCTGCGGTTCTACATAATTGATGTACCAGAACCCTTAAAGTACACTGTGTTCTGGCTTGAAGACACACTGGTGTCATTTAGAGAACTGCAGTTAACTGTTGTTGGTAATGTAGCGGACAGACCGCAATGAGCTCAGTCCAAGGTCAGGACTTCTGTGGGATAAAAAAATCAATAGGTTTGTCTTGTCTCTGGATAGCTACCATTGAAGGCAACTCGTTTTTTGTGCACCTTGGAAAAGTGTGTTGGCAGTGCAGTGTAGCAAAAGATGATGACGTGTTATTATGTACATTCAACGGGAATAAAACCTGCAAAAACACCAATAAACAACACACAATCTTAAGATACAACATTTTATTATTGTCAGTCTTAAATATGAGCACACACTGCATCAAGAAAATACATATGAACCAATAATCCTTTACAGTGCAGGGACTCAAATAGCAGGGTGTCCCCCTTCACTTGAAAACAATCCAATCTGAAGAGAGCACTGTGAACTTGTAGCCAGGCAAAGGGAAGAATTTTGTTTAAGTGAATCATCCAAAATAAATCCCAACAGATCATGAGACTACTTCATGCGTCTGCTAATCTCCTGGCAGGTGAGACAACGGTTTGATTTCTCATGTCTAAACAAAGTTCACATCCAGAAATGATCTCTTCCAGACTGCGATGCAAATCACACAAATGTCACAAAACACCTAAAATTAATAGTAATATCTGGTAGGTGCAATACAAGCTCGGTCATTTTTTCTTAAATGGTATCACATTTTCTTCCAAAGAAAATAAATATATCCATAGCTTTATTTTCCCCAACTCAGCCCATGTTCCAACTGGGCCCATGTTTGCATGGGTTGAGAGAGAGAATGAGTCCAGCAATCCTTATGCAGTCTTCAAACAGACAATGAAATTGGACATATCAACATAAATATGCAGCGCTACTGCCAAAATATAAGCCTTCATGGGCTGTAATTCAGAATTGGCTGACTGGAGACAGGCAGAAAGAGGGAAAGTTATGTGTATTCAGGCCTACTCAGTGGAGTTTCCTAGCTGAACTTTGGGGGTGGATCAGAAATATTTTTCTCATGTATTTCCAAGATCCTCTCCCCAGGATCCTAGGTTTTATCATTATAAGTTTGGCTTGAATGGGACTTGCAGCGTGTCTTGCATATCCTTTTTAAAAGTCATGCTTGGTGGGAGTTTGGAGCATTTGCATTTGCTCTAATAAGACAGCACAGAGGCTGACTCTTTTAATGGCATGCAGAACGAAACTGAAGTACGACTGCCTACTGTTTGAGAGATGATGAATTCTTTTCAATTATGGAAGTTGCTTATTTCCCATTGAAATAGGTATGCCATTTGTTCAGTTTGACTGGCTGTGATGCATGTTTTATGCAGCTGTTGGAATTGTACAGCATAGGGAGAAACAATCAATGTGTAATGTTTAAGTTTCATTTAACTGCTGAAGAGACTGGTGGCATAAACAGGTTGTCACTGTATTTAGAAAAGAGCTGCAATCACCATGCTGGTGAAACTTATATCCCCTTCAGTTTTACAATGGAAGATGAGTCCAGTTAACAACAGGACAATATGAGGGCCAACTGAGAGCTTATTAGAGTTCTCTCAACTAAATGAGCCATAACATGGCAAATAGCTGCATTGTGCAAACCAAAACATCACACTGTCTCACTAAATGTAATGAGATTGTGTTTATTTTACTGCTCTGCAAGCCAGCATGTCTAACCTTGAGGCAAAGAGTGCCCATAATGTATCGAGAACACTGGAGCTAAGTAATACAAAGGCCTGCGGTCAAAAACAATCCAAATTAAGCCTTTAAAAAAGCAGCTTGCATAGGTTTTCTCCACATGCCTTCTCTTGTTACATGTTTGGAACAGCAGGGATTTAAGAACAAGAAAATGAAGATGAGACTTTTCTGTTACCTGCATGGGGCTCAGACCAAGGCCAAAACTTTAGGAATACAATCCAGCAGGATTTCCAGCAGAAATCTAGCAGGTGCTGACTGTTTTCACTGAAGAGGCAGAGTAACACATCCTCAGATCACAGATTAGATCGCTCTTTGCCTCTAGGTTGCTTCTTCAGCTCAATGCTTCACAGTTTGCAACATTTTGTGTGTGACCACAGATCTCATCAGAGTTAATAAAAAAATATTGACAATTAGCAGGATTCCTCTTAATGATGCATCTAAAGTCAGAATATTTTGGTTTGAAGTCTGTAACGCTCAGGGCAGCCTCAACTCTGAATCGCTGCCATAGTGACCATATGGGATTGTTGTTATTAGGTGAAGTCAGCTCTACAACCACCTCATTACCTCTGGTTGGGTGTGAAATTGTTTTATTTTATTTCATCTATAGATACCTGTTATATTTTGACAGTAGCCCTTTGGTTTGTACATATTTGTCCACACTTTAAAGATAAGCACTGACATGGGTGTGTCCTCAGTAATAGTGTGCTTGGCTAGAGAAATATACTGTATTGATATGAAAACAACGTCACAATTGTTAAGGACAAAGAAAAAAACCTGCAAACATTAAGCTGTCTGCACTGTTCTTTCAAAAACCTGTGCAGTACTGTGAGAGTCCTGGAGAAACAACAGTGACCACACAGCAGTGTGGTGTAGCAAGGGTTTCTGCAAGCCTCGCTTACATTGTAATTACAGAGCACACGAATGCACGTCCATGACCAGATCTCAATATTACTTTAAGGTGGTAATTGCCGTGCTGTTAAATAATTGGGCAAATTGCTGAACAACTGCTCAGAGGTAGTAAAAAAGTAAAATAAATGACCCATTTTTTACAACGTGTGCTTGGCTGTTCTACAAAAGAAATGTAGGCAGAAATACACAATAAACTGTACTTCAGTAGAATCTGTGGCATGTGTTTGAGAGTGAGAGAAAGAAGAAATTAGTTTTTTTTTAAATTAATTGATTTCCAGACAAACTATTAAGCAAGTTGCGTTCACATTCAGCTCCTTTTCAACCACTCAAGTGAACTCGATGTGAAGCGATGATTGTTTGTGCATATTGACAGCAACCACTTCACACAAACCCTTCTGAAGGGATCCCAGCACAGACCTCCTTGGGAGGTGATCTGACTTTAGTTCATCTTAAATGTGGGTAATCTTGTGGCAAAATGACTGTGCAAAATAGACATGAGATCAGTGGTGCCATCCTTCAAGCCAGGATGGAATAATTACCATGTCATTTCCAAACATCACTGTGCTGGAGATGAATAATAGTCTGCAGTGTCTTACTCTCTCTCTCTCTCTCTCTCTCTCTGTCTTGTGTGTGAAAACAAACCACGATTAGCCTGTCAGATTCAGCAGTCGATTACCCTGATCCATTTCAATAATGGCCCTATCTGTTTCATGCTGTTTTAATTTGGATATTGGCTCTTTTTTCACATGAAGGAGCACAAACCTTGTTATCCCCAAGAGCCGCATAGGGGCGGAGTTCAAAAGGAAAAATTGAGGTGTACGTGGGTGATGGACTAGGACCTCACCAGAGCTGAGGCGAGCCAGGAAAAAAGATCAGAATATTATTTTAAGAGAGGAAAAGATGAACATGAACAGAGCAGAGATCATTGGCTCTGGTTCGCTCTGCTCCTGTTGGGCCTCCTAGGTGTTGACTGAGCTCACATTCATTTAAAAATAACCATATGTGAAAACACACTCAATCAGAGCTGTGGGTTCATAAGAGGCGCATCATTGCACCGCCATTAAACAGGCACACACACTTTGTTTTAATTCACTGTTCCTGTTTGATGTTGTGTTAATGGAAATCCTACAAATCCTTCAGTGCTGCACACAATCCGGTGATGTGGAGTGCAGCTCTCATAGAAACCAACAGTCAATAGATGGTTGCAACCGATGCATATTGTAAGAGAGGCATTGTGTCTAAAAAATTCCCTCCCGCATTACAAAACCAAGAGCCTAACATCAAATCTTGCTTTTTTGTTGTTGTCACTCAGCTCTCTTCCACTGCTGGGGGGAACCTGAGTGTGGTATGGCAGTCAGTGTGAATTGTTTGCCAACGCAAGAGATGTGAAAAAGATATATTACTGGCTTTAGCTGTTGCTGCCTTGTTGTGAGAGGTTTCTGATTGTTGCATAAAGTCCTCACACTCACAATAAAAGAAGGTAACGGAGGTCTGTCGTTTGTTTGCTGCCTCTCAAAATGCCAGTGGTACTCTGTCTGCTTTGATCTTTTTTCCATAATAAAACACAGATTTTCTTGTTTTCTCCTGTCTTTTCTGGTAATGCAGTCTTTTTATATCAAGTGACAAGAGCAGCTGTAGCCTTTCTGCTTGGACATCTGATCAATCTCAGTTTTAGGAATTGGCTCACATGCTGTACAGCGTATTTCTTTTTAATAAAAGCTGGAAATGTCATGTTCAGATGAGCATTTCACAGTAATAAATCACATACTGTACATTTTGGTTTAAAGGTATCTAAGATTTAAGATCATTTTTCTCTAAATAACTCCCATGTTAAACCCATATTATTATTAACACGTTTACCTCCTTGTTTGTGAAAGGACAATACTATGGAAATAATGTAAATGTGTTTTGTTTGGTGTTGTTGAGACTAGAAAACAGAAATCCTATGAAATATGGTGCTGTATAAACTGCTAATCTTTGGGTTATTATGGTCTAAATACATGCAAAAAGTATTTATTTTCTACGACCATGATTTTACTGAGTGGTCTCTAACCCTTCACTGCTGGTTTGGATATGAACAGGAATATTTTTTTCGAATAACTGCATTGTGGAGAAATGTCATGAACATGGCATGTTCACACAAGTAGCAACAGCATTAATACATTTGCATTACTTAAGTCAGACGCAGACTCCACACAAGTGGACTAAACTCTCTCTTCATTTTCAACTACTTAATTATAACAATTATTCTTGACACCATCATTGTGTATAATTGTACTGGGGGAAACAAAAGACAACAAAGTCATAAAACTAAGAAATATGTCTAAATAATTACATCTTCATATTTTCCCTTCTCAAAAATATTTAAAATAAAACATTATTGAAAAAAAAATGAATCAAAAGATTAGCCTAACACACTTGCAAGTATATCACTATAATTCTGAGAACAAAAATACTTGGAGGTCAAAAACAATTCTGCTTTCAACAACCAGACTGAATGATAATTATTATACATTAAAATATGATAATACCAGGCTTTCAGCCTCAGGGTAACCTAAATTCTTTCTGCTTCACTGTCTTGGTTTGACTTTGAGGTTTTTAACATTCACCTCTCATACGTGATGTAAATTTGCCTTTTTCCTGGAGTTGAGATGAATATGCAATGCAGTTAAAAATTAAGACAAATCCATTTGAGACACCACATTTTAAAAAAATCATTTTCCGAGACATATACATAAAAAGAGACAATCCAGAATAATATAATTTAGAGAGAAAAATATCCAACATAATTCAATTAAAATGTGAAACATTTGTTACATCCTTAAAATAAAAAAAATAAAAAACTACAGAAACTTTTGTTAAGCAGTTATTTAGTGGGTCAACATCATTAGCAGGATATGTCATGCACTCACTGTGCATCAGTTTATGGATCTGGTTGAAAAAAAAAAAAAAATCACACAAATGCGCGCGCACACACACACACACACACACACACACACACACACTCAAAATACTTGTGTTCAAATCCATTCCTCTTTAAAATCTGAGCAGGAGTGGCAGGAACACTATGAAGAGGAGACAGGTGTGTGAGTGCACTCCCATTGCACCCCCACTGCCATCCTGAACTGCTCTCGGTCCTGAGAAGGAGAAAAAGAAACACCTAGCTAAGTTTCATCATCGAAGATTGTTTCCTTTGTGAAAACCAATGCCAAATAAAGACTACGTCAGTGGTATGGAGTACCTCAAGCTTCTATCCTAGGTCCTACTGTATGTCCCTAATACGTATTGTTTATATCATTAACAATTAGCTCATTAACGCGTGTCAGTACTTAGCATATACAGCCAAATCTGCCTTTATATGTAAAATTGTTTATTTCAGATACATAAGTCTTAAGTTAATCAACCTTGGTTTTTGAAACAGTCTAATTTATTATTGGAATTTTATTCTTGCTAAAGTAAAGACACGTCTTATACAGTCACTATATAATTGACAAGGATCATGTCGTGAAAACCTCTTTTCTCAAGCAGACATGGCTAAATATGGATCATGTGTACTTTTTTGGGATGATAATGGCAGATAGAAGCAGAAAACCAGAGCCAGAAAACAATCTTTGTTAAAAACTATAAATATACTCCACATAAAATGACAATGATACATAGAGTACAGGCTTCCATTAGTGATAGAGAAGGTGAACATTTAGTGCTGCAGATAGCACCCGTTTTTGGGTGTGATGATCAAAATGCAGCATCAAATGCTACACTAAGGTTCAAAATATATAAAAAAAACTGAATATGGTTAGTGTCTAGTGCATAGAGAATGCATTCCTAGTACTGAGAACTCTAAAACCTGCAGGATTTTGTTAAAATTATGCTTTGCTGCTTTGTTCAGGACTGACTCCAGTACAAAATAATAAATATATTATAATATTGTGTAAAATATGTGCAGTATGTACAGTGTGATAGCACACTTGTTGGAAGTATATATTTTTCCCATTTCTACAAATTGAAAATCGCTGAAGTAAGACTGGGTCACCTGTTTCCCACTCAACAGTCTACAACCTCGGGATATGAAAATACATAATGGAGACACATGCTTTATCTTATTTTCCTTCAACACAAATTCAAGCCCTACACACTTAGTAACTCTGTAACTTATACTAAAATTTCAGAATTTAATGCACCTGTCGTTCTCTAGTATTTACTAAGTGTAAGTGTTTGCACAGTTTTATGAAATTCCTGCAGGAATCTACTGCTAAAATACACTACAGTTTTATGATGCAAAAACTAAAACACAATATTTTCAGCATGCTCTTTTCAGGGCTGAGGCAAGTTCTATCTAAATAGATGCATTGTATGAGGATTGAGAACAAATTTTAACTTTTTACTTTGAAGTGTGTAACACAATGACTACTCATTTCCTCTGGATTTCCATGAGTTCACCACAGTTTCCTTTGGGGCATCAATCCAATTACTCCACCACAGTGGATTAGCCCTAATCCTGCATGTGGCTAATTAGAATAATGACGTTCAATCATAGTCAAAATCAAAGCCAATAATACAATTGTGTTAATGGAGTGGGTTTGCTTACAAGATGCTGCAACCACCAGTCACATGGACACATTAAAAATACATTTAGCGTTCTACAGCTTTCTGTGTTTACTTGTACTATTTTCTGTGTAGGATGTACAGTTGGAATACAAGAACTAAAGGTAAACACAATTACACAAGCACAGATAATGAAAGATGATGAATACTTACAATGGAAAAAAAGCATGCACAAATGAAAACGACGCCATGTCAGACAGAGAGGCAGTTAGGTTTGCAAAGGAGAAAGATGAAACATGGTAAGCAAATTGGGCTGCAATGATCAATTTCACAATGATTTATGTGATGTGTACGGCAGTTTGCTTCGCCATTCCTCTTCTTCAAAGATGCTGCTTGCCATGCAACAGCTTTAACATGTCAATTCATAAAGAGAACAAATAGTTATTAAAGTATTACAGTACAAGTTTGACAGGATCAAAGAACACAGAAATGATTTGTCTTTTCTTGTCAAACACTGTGTATAACTCCAGTAACACTGCAGCCCAACTTCCAGTTTGTGAAAATGGCAATGTTTGTCATGTGCCAGCATGCAGTTAATACTTTTGATCCAAGACAGTTAAGGTGCATGCTGGTGTAGAATACTAACCTTGCAATAGCGTTGAGCTAGTGGGTTCAATTACCACTACACCAGGGGAACAAATGGAACAGAGCAACATATCGGAACCAGAACAGCAACACATTTTTGACAACACACAAAAGTAGGCTTCTGAAAGGACCTTTACATTGTGGCAGCACACTTAAATACTTCAAACTGATACTAATGCCCAGAGCCATTTATCTAATATAAGTACAGGTTGTTTCAAAAGTCAATTTTAAAGCTGAAACACTATAGGATTGGAATTTTGACAACCCCTCAGTGTTTATAAAGTGGTCATTTGCAAGATTCTTGATTTTAGTGACACGTCTGGTGACGTGATTATTTTTGGTTTGCATGAGGTAGTATAGTGGACACAGCAGTAAGTAAGTAAGAGCAATAGTTTTTTTTTCATTCAGACAGGTGTCTCTTGGGTAAATGTTACTCACGGCTTCATTCAGACATGACAGGACATTTACCAAAAGGGCCACACTGCTAACAAGATATTTGGCACCAATATTCAATATAATATAACAGGACGGAGTAGAGAGGGTTTTCTGCTCTCAAAGGCTGCATCACTGATGGCTTTTAAATACTCATCTAATTCCTATAGACTTTACAGACTGACCTGATAAGAGAAGAATCTGACTCAGTCACTGAATTCTCAGGTATATTAAACATATATTTTCTCGGTGTGCATACAAATTTACAAGTAAGCAATATGTATTATGGTAATACTCCTAATAAGGCGAACAAGGCATGCAATTAATTACTCTCTGTGCATGTTTTATCTACCTACTGCTGTAGTCTTTATGACAATCAGACAGCATTCCATCCATGCTTGCCACGTGGGTTTACAGAAATGTTACAGGTCTGACCTTGAAAGATTGACTTTTACATTAAAGTGACCTTGTTGCTTATTCAAATATGAGGCCAGTACATATACAAACACATCTTTAAAAGTGGATCTTCAAGCTGACCTGACTAGAGCTTTTTTTCTGCAATAATCCAAAATCCAATGGAACAGTGCCACTGGCTTTTGGTGGAGAATACCAGGGCTGTGCTAATTTCTAGGTTGGCCTACAAAGACAAAGCAGCACTCTATAGATGGTTGCTGAGCTATTACTCTTATAAACAGTACTGTATAGGACTAATTCAGTGTAACATTTTAAAACAACAGACTGAATGTACTACTGAACTGAAGACAGTCTGCATCAGAGCTGAAGGTCACAATGTAATGAACCGTGATGCGATTGCTCAGCTGAGAACAAAAGTACTACAGTCATTGTGACTATGAATCTTTGAACTGAACTGAACTGAATGAAATGAACCAGCGAAGTGATTTATACTTTATAACCTCTAATAAAACCAACATGTTAAAATTGCCATCGCCTTTACACAAACAGGTGCATGTTTGAAAGGATTAAATACTTTTTACTGAAACAACTGTAAAAAATGTTAATACTTAATGTTAATACAAAATGGGAATCCAGCTGAGCCAGGGAAGGACTGTAATGCTCACTGGAACACAATATCCAGGTCTCTTAACACATTAATGATTTGAACCCAACAAACTGCAGGCGCAGATCTACGTAGGTGTAATAATAAAATCACATATAACCACACTGTGGCTTCTAATCTTTCATTTTATATCTTTGTATATTTAATTTACACAAACTGTTGCCACTTGCATATGGATGCATACCTTTCTGTGCAATATAGGATTTTGAGTCATAAATAGGGATTTTGTTTAAAACAGTACATGTAAAAGCTTTCAGAAAATGGATAGACTTTGAATCACACTGACTGGGAGAAGCAGAATAGAGTAAGTTACATTAAAAAAGTAAAAAGTAAGATTATCATTTTTGTTGAAACATACACACAGCAGATACACCTACAACAGTTTTATTTTCCTTATCCTATACTATACTATTGTACGATAAAAGTTACAGATTCCTTAACTCACCATACAGAAGGAAGCTTGTGTTTGAGCTACCGAGTTTGTTGATGGCAACACAAGTGTAGTTTCCGTAATCTCCATCAGACACATTAAAAAATGTCAGTTTTGACAGTGATCCAGTATTCACAATTTCCATGCCATCAAAGCCATTGAAGATCCTAGATGGGAGAGAAAAATAATTCATGGACAGACAGTGAATGCAACTAACCAAGTCATTTGCCAAATGACCTATGGGCCTGAGCGCAATAGTAATAATTAAATTAATAATTAGGATCAATTTTCAGTAAGCTTAATGCCTGTATGACTGGCAGCTGATAAATAACCATCAATAACTGTGAATGGCAGTAAGCATGCATACACAGAAGCACACACACACACACACACACACACACACACTTCTTCTATTTGCCCATGTAAAATGCAAATGTGAAAACCCATTACCTTCTGTCATCTTTATACCACTCAAAGTCTGCCTCAGGCACTGCATCAGCCTCACACTCCAGCACTCCTCTTTGGCCCAGAGTCACTCCAACGTCTCTGCCCTCTGACACAGCTGGAGCATCTACAAGCAGGCGGCAACACATGAGAGCCCTGCAGTCACGACTACAAGGCAGCACAAGTCATGGATATCATGGAGGGGTCGCTGTGTTTTCTCTTCTTCAGAGGATTTTGATTTGTAGCTGTGATTTACACTGTGACCACAAGTGACCAAGTTCAAATTTTGTACAATATTTATTACACTAGTGAAACTGCATGGTGTCAGCATGCTGATGAGAAGGAATCAATTGCTACTACTATTTGAGCACAATGTGGGCATTGATCGAGCCTTCACTTACTGCTCATGTGCCTCTATATTCTCCCATTTTGTTCTGGGCTCTGTGTGCCTCGAAACTGACCTTTGAGCCATATATGTATTAGGGCTGCATATTTCCATAAATACATATATACATTTTCAGCACCATCATAATTGAGAAGTTTTAACTAAGTAATGTTGTTGTTTTTGTGGATTAACTAATAGCTTAAGAGTTTTAGCTTTATAATATATTTTTAAATATAAACCTGGTGTCCTTGAGACTTGAATTGGTGTAGCAATAGTTCCAATAGGTAAATAAAAGCAAAAACAGATAATGCCAAATTGGATTAAAATACAATTGCCAAATTGTCAACTAAAGTCTTCTCTAGATCCTCTTCAATGGCTATTTTTTCCACCGCAATTAAGAAAATGGTTCCACCCAGGGTCAATAAATAAATGGATTTTAGGAAACCCATAAACAGACATTTTTTAAAGCTGCAATATTTACATTTTAAAATGTAAATCAGCTGAGCGGAACATCTGAATGTCCACCACTAATACTTTGCTTATTAATAGGGCTACAATTAATCAGTATTTTCATTATTTTAAATGAATATCTTGATTATTTTGGGATTAATCTCTATAAAATGGTAGACACAAAATTCACATAAAATATTTCCCATGGCCCAACTTGATATCTTCAAACCGCCTGTTTTTCTGACAAGCAGTCTAACTACTCATTGATATTCAGCATACAATCATAAACAGAGGGAAGCAGCAAAGGCTCATTTTTGAGAAGCTGGAACCAGAAAACATTTGCCACTTTTGCTCGATAAATGATTAAAATAATTATATGATTATCCAAATGTTCTGCCAATACACTAATTGATAAAACAGCTGATCATTTCAGCACAGTTTCTTTAAATACAGAATATTGGACTCACAGTTGACGGTGATGTCAACAGTCTGGACATCTGTGTCAATTTCGTTGACAGCTGTGCATTCATAAGTCCCAGCTCTATGTCTGGAGATAGATGGGATTTCCAGGTACTCATCGTCTGATGCCAGGTCCCCTATAAAAGGTCACACACACAGAGTGGGAGAAAGTGGAGATGGTCATTCAGAGTTAACACGACAAGTCAACAGCTGTGGCCTCACTCGTAATTTTTTCACTGTGTCTCTGCATGGCCTCTGGGTAAGTAATGGTCACACTACTGCAGGGAGAGAAAGGAGGAAGGTGTTGATAATGATAATTGTTACAATGATAATTCATCTACTTATCTGAATTTGCTCTGTTTTTGAACTGTGATAAACTGCAGAGCTTTAACAATTATTCTGGTATTTGGAATAAAATAGAATCTATTTTGGTATCAATAAAACAAAAGAAAGAAGTTAAATTCTACCTCCAACACAGAAATCAAAGATCTAAGTTCAGCAGCAGCAGACTCTGTGTCAGATTCTGTTAGTTCTTGTAGCAATGACAGGCAAAAATTACATAGCTACATGTGTGTCACAACTTACACGAGTGACTATCATGACATGTGCCTGATTCTGTCTCTATTGTTCCTTTCAACACTTACAAAGACCAGTTCTTGAGCTCACTGACATTTTTCAGAGGACGTTACAACTCTTGGTGATTAGTGTTTTGTTCAGCCCCCATTTATTATCACTTGTCTGTCAGAACTTTCAGATTCTGCTCTTTTTTGTGTGTCTCCCAAGCCTGCAAGCACATCAGAACTACTACTGAGATATGAGAATATGAACAGGGAAAATGCCCATCTGCTACTTTTCCTTGTATCAATTTGACATGCTTGACAGAGACACTTAATACAGCACTCAACGTACAGAACAAAAGACGTAATTGACTTCAAGCCTCCTCCCAAGATGTTGGTAGGTGACAGTAATAAATTGCACATGGATTCACTTTGCTAGGTTCTGGCACATTATTGAATTGCACCTGGGAAGGTTGTCCTCACTGACACACTGATCACCTGACGAGGAGTACCAGGAGGACTTGTATGGATTTTTAGGTTCCACTCTGCTCCTTTTCTGCTCGGCTTTCTCTCAAAAGAGGATACTAACACGCCACCAATAGAGACTGCAGTGTCAGTTAAATCCGCACAGTGATCCTCTGAGGAGAGTTAATCAAGACAAAGCTGCCAGCTGACGCACTTTCTCAAAGTCCTCACATCAGTTTTATGACAGGTAGCTTCACGTTAGCAGCATAAGCAGCTGTCCTCCAGACTGACACGTGAAATCAATGTTTCTCCATAGTTAATGGCTTCAAAACATAAAGTACTGGGCTGTAGATATAATAACTGTAACAAAGCTATAACACTCCTTACACATGCCTAAAATTTAAATAATTACATCATTGCTGATGTTTTATACCATAGCAGGTTTCCCCTGCAGTTGATCATTATGGAAATACAGAGTGCCTCTGCTAACTAAAGAATTTATTACACTTTTATTACGTTTATGTTAAGCTTGGAGAAAAACGAGCAGAGGAGCTACATTAGATCGCAGAGGCCGTGTATTTAATGAGTTAGGTGGTTATTTAAACTGTCATGTACTAACTGACTTAATAGAGACTTTTTGCAAGCTAGCATCTGTGCACGGCCAAAGATTGTTTGTTAAAGGGGGAAACACCACTCTGTAACACCACTGTAACTCTGTAACAACGTCTGCTGTTGGACTGTGCGTTTTTGTAGTTGAGCAAGAGGGATGAGTCCTCTCTTGTAAAATGAGCTAGCACATCCTGTCACATCCATTTCACTTGGAATCTCTCAGTTAAACATCAGGCACATCATATCAATGTGTTGGATACATTTTTAACCAACCTTTCATGTCTTCTGCAAGGCCGTCTCACATTCAGGTTGTAGAAGTCTTAAGTGTTTCTGCCCTCTCAGTTTGAGTAATTTATAACTTCAGTTACATACAAAAATTGAAAGCTTAACCTAAATAGATTCAAGTATTAAACATTTGAAAGGACAAATTGAAATTAAAATAAAGTATATGAATGGTATGAATATATATCACACATAGATGGATCAATGGGTAATAATATAATAATAATACAGTATAATCCAACTGATTATTCAACAATGATTTTGCCAACAACTAAGAACAAAGCGTTTTGAAGAGGCTGATGAACAGCTCATGAACAATAATGTCACAGCTAAAATATTTTCAGATCAACTATGCATTTACAGTATAATCTGCAAAATCTGCTGACCCCGGTGTTGATTTGAAGCCTTGAGAACTTGTGTTAACTCATGTTTAGGAATGATCCACACGCGTCTGTTTCATGCATTCACACAAGTGATGTCTGTACTTTGTATAAAATGTAATGACATTATCCACAGATATGATGCCAAGACTCTGCATTAAATCCACTTCCTGAACAACAGGAGGTGCTAAGCAATTAAAGTCATTAATGCTGCACAACCACACCGTTTTGGAAAATATTCAAAAAAACCTCTTGCTCTGGTGCCTGTTTGTACAGGACTTTGGATGCTGTCAAAACTTTCATGTATAATTGTCAATGCTACCGCCATAATTCTTGCTGAGAAAGAGACAAACAAAAAAGAAAAGAAAAAAAAAGCTTGCAAAAAAATGACCCCAAATCAATGAGATGCCGATTTGCACTGTGTAAGGACCCGTTAGTTTTGTTAAGCTATGTTTTTGGTGTTTTGTTTGTTTTGGTTCTTCCTGTGACAAGCACTGGTTGGCCTGATTGTCTGATCACTCTCAGCCATGGCTCAAGCCCAGAGGTCTTTTAGTAGATGTGTTTTTCCCAGTCCGCTGCCAGTTCATTTTGATTTGGTTAGTTGCCACTGCTCTGCGCCACCCGTTCAGAGAACTACAAATGTCCCGAGATTGTAGAATGAAAGATTAGTTAAAAAGAATATCATAATAGAAGAGCGCTGTCTCATCCGCTTTTTGTGTTCGGAAATCAGTTTTTTTACCTCGAATAAAAGAGTGATTTTTTGGTTGGAAAACGTCCGCTTCTGAGTCCTTAATCCATCCAGCGACCAGAACCCTGACACACTGGACTAATAGCATCACATGACCTCTGTGTTTGGTGAAATATGGTAGGTAATTTGTGGTGGAATTCCTACTTTACAGGTCTTTAATTACAGACATAGCAGATTTTCACAAGATTAAATCACAAACGACCTTCGTAATTATTACAAATTGCAGAGGTCCGCAGGTAATACTAGTCCTGTGCAAATAGGGCCACTGTCAACCCAAACTGGCTGGAAAGCCCAGGACACAGCCATTTGTTTCCCATACAGTCAACATTGGTTTCTTTTAACAATGACCAAGATCGTTTCTGAACCTTAAACATTAATAAAACTTGTGTATTATTGAAACCATGATGATGAAGGCCCCTTAACCTTCACAATGTTTCTCTAGACCTACTCTTTTGTGTGCCTAGATCTAATCAAACCACATAATAAAACAGACACAAGATTAGAAAGGCTTTTGTGTGTCATTCTAGAAGGTGTCGATTTTGAAATTTAATTTGGAGGTAATTTGAACTTATTCATCATATAATGTCTCCATGGCCTTATTATCCAGCCAGTATACCCCACACTCTTACCACATGTATTCCCAAACCAGTCAACACATTTGCCTCATTTGGTTACACCCAAATCATTCAACCAATTTCACCATTTGTAGTTTTTCCCTGAGGCCACTCCATAGTAAATCATCATATTGTTGTCTTTCAGTATGCACAATGCTACTCCACCAGCTTCCAGTTCCTCAACTTGCTAAGCATCAGAGGTTGCAACCCTTCAAATCCATCCAAATAATCCTGTATTATAAATAAAGTAATGAATCATTATTATCTTATTGGTCTGGACCCTCATGGTTGCACTACTAAGCGTCTTCATGTGCTGCTGCTGTCAGTTTGACCGCCAGTCACCGAACTGTGCAAGTGAAACCGCTGAAAATGCATCGTGTGCCAAAGAATGATGTCTCGCTTTATCTGTACTAGAGAGAGAACAAATGTTGTCTCAGCAGAAACAAAGGGTTCACATGACACTTCAGTACCCACTACACAGCACTACCCTGCGCTGAAATACAAAAAGAACCCCTCATAGCATTCTTCCATTTTAATGGGTATATATACACAAGCAACAACACAATTTACAACAGCATGGCTACTGATATTTTACAATTCCCACCTGGGGCAAAGTACATTTTTCTTACCTGTACAAGTGAGCTGCCTTTCTAATTTCTGACTCTTTGTTAAAGAGGACTGCTGGGTTTGTGACCAAGTCATTAGTGAGATAGTACTGTGTCCTGCACTGCGATCAAAGTGACATGGCAGGACATTGGGGAGACCAGATCCGGAGAAGGTGGTTAGGAGAAGAAAGCAAAGAGAGCCAGGAAGTCTCGGGAGAGGCCTGCAGAAGATAATGTACCCTTTCTGTGTCCCTGAAATGCCATCCTCAAACAAAGTAGAAAATGGAGTAGAAAATGAAAAAAGAAAAAAGATATTTGTGTGCAAGGCAAGGGAAACAACTTTGCAGGGGGAAAAACACAGGACAGCACATGCTTAAGGGATAGAAGCATTTAAGAAGAGGGAACAAGGGGATATGGTAAGGTAGAATTTAAATTGATGTGGGGGGAGAGAAATAATTAGATGCAGGATGACAGATAGGAGCTGTTAACAGACAGAAAAACACATAACCAAATAGTGGGGGTGGAGATGGTGTAACCAGTGTTGTCTAGAAGGAAAGATAGTTTGGGATGAAATGTGTTGAAGAAGAAGCGACAAAGCTTTTCTTACTCAGAAAAAGTATTCAAAAGATGTCTGAGAAGACAATAAAGGAGAGCAACCGACTGCTGCTGCAGAATCAGTAGATGGCAATAGGCTAGATTTCACATACAAGGAATTTGCTTTGGTATGTTGTAGAAAAAAATAAAACATAAATAAAATAATAAGCAAACAAAAAAGCAAGTCCAGAATATAAACATTAGCAATACAAATCAGATAAATATTAGAAAATAAAATAGAGAACTGTATATGTTTTATGGAAATTAAGAGCTGTACAGTTTGTGCAGGATGTGCAACATATTAACCAAGTGATGTGCAAGGTTCATGGTGTGAAGCTAGAACACTGAATTAACAAACAAAACAAGACAAAACAATGCCCACCAACACAACGAGGCAGCCATCTTAGAACAAGTTACCAACTGTCTTAAAGTGTGCCTCTGTTGCTGCTGCTGTGCGAGGTAAACATATAGATGAGTTATTTTCCACAGATTATCAGCCTTCGGCATATGGAATTTCTTAATGTGTCAGGCCTTCTTTGATGCATCATCTTCTTTGAAGGAAACAAACACAAAAGGGGGAGTGAAAAAAAGAATCATAGAAATACAGTAGCTTGGGGTTCTACATATTACCACAATGCAATGAGGCAGCTATACTTCTATTGAAGAGGTTTGCCAGCGAAGAGAATCTCTTGTGACAGTACGGTTTCAATTTGACCTGTCAATAGCATTCATAAAGAAAAATGAAAACCATGGCTGCTGCTAATCTCTCAGGCCACAAGTCCTTTTGTATCTCTGTTGTACTATAGGAGAAGCAGTTGTGTAAGTGAAGGACACAGTATGTGAATTAAAGCTATGAAGAATCTTCAGTATGTAAGTGAATGTGAAAAGAGGAATTCTGCTTCTGTGCCTTAAAAAAGAGAATACACTCCTTTGGGGTGTATAAAAAGAACCGTTGACAACTCAATCCAATGAGTTGATTCCGTAGAACAGTTTGAGATGGGTCTATACATAATTGATGAATCTTCTGTTATAAAAGCAACTGGGGAAAGTAGCATGTACCTGAATATGTTATAAAGCATCAAAGTTAACAGACATTCTAAAAATAATTACAAAATCCGATATTTAAGTGCATAACAGTGCTTAGCATTTACCAGATAAGATGATAAATTATCCATCTTTACATTGTTATTATTAACTATTAGTAGCACTACCATCATACAGCCCACAGTATAAGTTATAAGACATGATACATATCGATTTCTTGATTAAATCTGTCTACGGTGGGATAAGGTGCAGTAGAGGTAGGGGAGAAGTCAGGTGACTTCAGGTGACAGAAGTCAGGTGAGAGCGAGAAAAGTCAGACAGGGAGGTGTCCGTGATTGTTGCATGAGTCAAACACAGGAAGAAACCAATACTCAACATTGACTTCTTTTGAACTTAGTCTATGTACGTAACTTAAGTTATGTACGTTTAGTTATGTATGTTCACTTATGTAACTAACATTCTTATTTTAACCCAAACCATGATTTCTTTCTAAACTTAACTAAGTATGCCTAGACCAACCAAACTGCTACCAGACGTCCTCATCTCCTGCACAACCACAACTAATAAAATGTGAAATGTTTCTTAGCAAGCTTTATTTTGTCCAAGTCTAATCATACATTGAATTTTTATTATTGCAAACTTGACCGCAGAGCCCTGAATGTGCTACAACGGTGATAGAGGAGTACTTAGAGCATCATAGTTTGAAGGGTAGGGTCACTGACCAAGCTTCTGTAATAAGTTGGATGTAAGAATGTGCTGAGAGAACAGGTAGCTACAATAACGAGTGATGGTGTTTGAACATTACAACCAGCTATAAACTATAAAGTAAACAGTGTCTTTATTGCTAAGATTGCAATAGACTACAACACCAATAGAGAACAACACATGTAAACATGGTAAGTGAAACCAAAAAAACTCTAATGACTAAAATGTAACTATTACTAAAATATGTTGGTAAGACTAAAGCTAAGCAGGTGCCAAAAGTAACACTGCCACGGACATCTAAAATGGTAATGATATCGTATTACGTTATTCAAGTTTTTCTTTCACCTTCACCTTAAAAATTTTCAAAAAAAGACCAATCTACTATGAAAACCAACTTCACCAACCCCAACTTGAAATTAATCTGTCCAAGCAACCAGGCCTGTGCAAATCTGGAAAACTTTTATTGCTCCTAGGCCAAATTCAATCATGTGCATGTTCATTCCGGTTGCCTTAATGCATCAGGGCATCGGCTGGCCGCCTGGGCTGACAAACTTTGCAGTCAGGTTGTGCGGTCTGTGGGAGATACCAAGGATCACTTCTGATCCGCCACAAGCCCCTAAAGCCATCTATCTATCAAAGGTGAGGGGGAGCTGGGTCACGGCTGTGTGAGAGATCCAGCCTCAGCCTAAAATCATCAATCTTAATGCATGCACGCACACACACACACACACACACACACACACACACACACACACACACACACACACGCACACACACACACACACACACACACACGCACACACACACACACACACACACACACACAGGATCTTTATTTATTTAATTCACTCTTTTTAACACCCCGGAGTGCTTGCAATAGCTGGGCTCACACTGAATGGCCCCGGGCTGGAGAAGAGTTGCTCTGCAGCTGGGAGATACTGGAACAGAAGTTGGGACTACAACAAGTACTGGGACATTTTCTGCTCTGCTCTGTTGCTCTACGTCTGAGTCAGCGTGACAACTGTGCAGTGTGACTCTGTGTATTCTTACCAAGCTTGCTTATCAAGCCCTCAGTCGAATACTGGAGATCAAACTGATAAATAAAAGGTAACTAAAAAATAGCGGCTAGAATTCAGCACATTGAAAGTGAACAATTTCAGAGAAAAACAAACAAAATCACAGTTGTCTTTAATCTTGCATGAGGAAAATCAAAATGACAGCTTCTCAAGCTAACGCTAGTCTATTTACATTTATATCCCACACTAAACTAAAAGCCAATAGACATCCCTGAATTGTAGTTTTGCTGGAGCCTGCAAAAAAGACCTTCACTATGAATTTCAATGTACTTTTTCAAATATGGATTTTAAACAGATAAATAAACATAAGCAACCAGTCACTGCATACATTTTGATCATGAAGAGTTCTAAGATGAGCACAGAATAAAGAATTTAGTTTTGAATGAAAGCTTTGCAGCTTTGAATGGAGCTGGCACTCCTCTCGGCTTGTTTTACATAAAGCTTCTCAATCAGTTTGGTGTACAAAACCTCCACCATACTTGGTGGAAGTGTAGCTACATGCCACACACCCACACACACACACACACACACAAACACACACTTTTGCAGCTATCTCTCAGTGCACAGATGCAGAGCAGAGATTTGTGATATGAACTGTCTCTATAAGATTAGCTTTAAGGCCTTTGCTTTACTGGAAAACACCATGAAAAAACATGAAAGACGCAAAAGAAATGCAAAGAAACAAGAGTTTAACCATTAATCTTACAAATACATGGATTGCACACTAGAGTGAAAAATGCAAGTTGTTGTCCAAAGTTATCAAACATAAACAAGAGGGACTTTTCCATATTGTCTCTTTCCCCTACATAAATCTATAATGTAGTCTTTTTTAGAATGTCATTACCACCACTAGAGCAACTATTACCTTAATAAAAACAGAAATTTTAAACAACATTTTGTCCATCCATCCGTTAGCTAGAACACAGCTGACATTGGTACACCATGGACGTGTTGACATGTAGATACATTACATTCAATGAACATATAAACATATGGCAAAAGTCTAGTTTTCTAACCAGTGTGATGAAGTAAAACTTTATAATTTGACCCATGCGTGACTCAATTTATTCCCACATTAAATTGTATGTATAGGCTGTTATAATATATTGCACATTTAGGGGGTTTCAGAATCAAACAGCTCTGTTGTTCATGTCAGAACCAGGATGATAAAGCAGCAAGGAAGCCAGCTGTTGGATCCAGTAAATGAGATTTCACAACAATAGTTGCAACAATAGGGATAGACGAGTGGTTAAGTTTGCCCCCTCTGGCCCAGCAGTCAGACATTTCTGTCCTCTGTGTAAGTCAATACTTCACTATTTGCCTAATAATTGTACAAATTAGAAAAGGGTGAGGAGACTGCTCATCCTCCTTTTTCAGATGCACTAGTCCACTTCAGTTCATGATCATATTGAAATAAGTTAAACATCCTCTGTAGCCTTTATAGGCAATTGATTTGCTTTTCAAGAGAAAAAAGCAAATGAGCACATTTTTCTAAATGGACCCTATTTTCCCTTTCTTATACTCCCAGAACACCAGAGAACTGCAATGGAAAAAAAAAAATGTTTATGTCATTTTATCCACACATGATGCTATCAAATAGATATTCGAACACTGAAAAAATTATTATGGGATGTTCTGTTATATTGTAATTGTGATATTTTCTCATTAATGTTCAGAGCACCAGAGAGCCTAAGGTGTATTAGTTCCAAATAATGTAGATAGATGGACATAAGAATTGGATCCTGCCATGAACCAAACATCTAGAATGCAAAACACCGATGCATATCAAATTTAATATCAGCTGCAATATGATCAACTGTTATTACATTACATTACATTACATTTAGGCATTTAGCAGACACTTTTATCCAAAGCGACTTCCAAATAAGAGCTTTACATAAAGTGCATAGACCATGATCGAAAACAACAAGATGTCTCATCAGACTTGTAAGGGCTGGTGATGAATCACAAGTGCTATAAGTAAGTACATCGTTGCCAATGGCAGAATCAAATGAGCATTAAATCTAAGAACCAATGATCTTTGTACATTATTAAATACAATACATTCAAACTAGAAATACCATTCCACTATAGTATTCCGCAATAAGCTATACTTTATAGAACCAATGTGTCATTTAAGTGCTGTTGTATTCGCAGAACAAATGAGTCTTTAGTCTTTTCTTGAAAGTGGCCTGACAGGTTGTTTGTCTGACGGATGAGGGGAGCTGATTCCACCACTGGGGGGCCAGACAGGAGAAAGGTCTTGAGTGTGAGCGGGTGTCTTAGAGATTGAACCGCCAGGCAGTTCTGTGAGGCCGACCGTAGTTGGTGGGCAGGGGTGTAAGGCTGGAGGATTGTCTGGATGTAGGTTGGTGCAGTCCTGTTCACCACTTGGAAGGCCAGTACCAGGGTCTTGAATCTGATACGAGCAGCAATGGGTAGCCAGTGAAGGGAAATGAAGAGAGGGGTGACGTGGGTGTACTTTGGTACGTTGAAGATCAGACGTGCTACTGCATTCTGGATCTTCTGGAGGGGACGGATTGCACAGGCTGGGAGATCGGCCAGGAGCGAGTTGCAGTAGTCCAGCTTGCAGAGCACAAGCGCCTGGACCAGCAGTTGGGTTGCGTGCTCCGACAGGTATCTCCTAATCTTTCGGATGTTGTAAAGGGTGAATCTACATGATCGGGAGACTGCAGCAATGTGGTCGGAGAGGGTGAGCTTGTTGTCAATGATGACTCCAAGATTCCTGGCCGAGGGCGATGGAACAACCGTCGTGGAGTCCAGGGTGAAGGAGGGGTCAGCTGGGCTTGGCTCTGGAGGCAGGTTAACAGGGACGCTCATTTAAAGAGTCACCCAGTGTATTTGGTCCAGTTAGAAACCTCTATTACAGTCCCAAAAAAAGTAGCTTGAAAATAAATCCTACCTTGAAGATGTAAGTGCTTGTCATGTTTTGTTGTTCATTATACAATGATTTATACTTTTTAGTAAATGTCCTTCATTTCTGATGAGAAAAAAATTGTGTTTTAGGAAGGGAACATTTATTGTGGCAGATTTTATTCACTTGTCCAGTTTGGGACAGAAAACCAGGTTCTTTGTTTGCAATGTAATAGGTAATGCATAATAAATGTTTGTGTATGTCAGGGTAAACGGTTTGCATTATTTCTGCATGAGTTTGTCTATTTTGTGTGTTTGCAATGGTGAGTAAGCTACGAACAGGAAACATTTCAAAACACAGCAACCACATGAAGTTTCCTCATAGGTCCTCCTTGATGTTGTGATTGCAACATTTACATGCAATGCTTATGCATTATGTTAGCTGCTGTTATGAGCACTGATAAAAAAATGCTAAAATAAAAACAATCCACAACTTCAACAAGCTTTCTTCCGAAATAAAATCGTCTGATACATCGATGACGCTGTCTTTTCTGGCAACACTCTCAAGCTGTGTATTTGTTTCAACATATCCCAAAAACTTCTCTAACCTCAAATCTGTTTATCCCTACCTTTGTCATATTGTTAATGTCTTTGTGTGTAGCCGATCTCTGCCAGTGCCTGAAGGGGATAGTTATTAAAAAAGAATTCAAAGTATGTGGATTAACTTGAGTTCAAAAGCAGTAAAGACGGTGTGAGAGTGATCAAACAAGTTTTCACAAATCCTGTATGTTACATTACATTACATTTAGCAGACGCTTTTATTCAAAGCAACTTCCAAATAAGAGCTTTACATAAAGTGCATAGAACCATGATTGAAAACAACAAGATGTCTCATCAGACTTGTAAGGGCTGGTGATGAATCACAAGTGCTATAAGTACATCGCTGCCAATGGCATAATCAAGAGCATTAAATCTAAGAACCAATGATCTTTGTACATTATTAAATACAATACATTCAAACTAGAAATACCATTCCACTATAGTATTGCGCAATAAGCT
>JAVQJD010009286.1:0-11744 GCA_036023655.1 Nannoperca australis | reverse complement strand
AAAGAGCAATCTGAGTGAATATATTATATAGATATTATAGATATATTATATATATTATATATTTATAGAATGTTTACACCAAGTATATAAAAGTGTATTTGATTTATTATTATCCTTTAAACCCACCAGAAATGGCTTACATGCTGTGCAGCTTTTGTACAAGAAACATGTAGGTGGAAAACTCAACAAAGTTGCAGATGAATGATCATAAGGCACAAAATAACAAAAGTCATGTGTACTTGCAAAAAGACAGTTGATGTTTTTACAAACAAATGACCTTCAACACAAAAAGACACTGAAATGAAAGCAGCAGTTTCATCATACTGGTTTCATTCATCCTGGTCAAAAAAACGATGAATATGAGAAATACCACATTAAAATTGACATTAACAAAAACATTTTTTTGCTGAGCTGTGTACTTATGTAACCAACCCATGCCTTCCAACACCCGGATATTTGTTCTGATGAGCAAACACTTAACACACATGTGACTTATCACATGACTGGACAACTGGACTTGTGACTAAACTATACTTCACATACTTGTTGAAGTTGGGTGAAAGTAAGGCTGAAAGCACAAATATTTGAAATGTATTATTTTTAACTTACTCTTCTTTGTTAAAGCCACTTTCCATGTGTGGATCATGAAAAATAACAGTTTGGGCCCTCGTTTCTTACTGTAGTTTAAGTTTTGCCCGATGTGCTGTACTGTAGTGTCCTGCTTGCTTGGATTTCTTGACGCCAGTGAATTATAATCAAAATAGAGAACTAAAAGCACTCTACATGAAGAAGCAGCATTTTGTCCAACATGACAAACAGGCTGGTCTATAGTTAACGTGGGCAAAGTGGCAAAACGGAATGAATCGAAAATTTGTGGAGATTTTTTATAATATTTATTAGAAAAGTGCAAACAGAAAAGTCTTCTTCATTTTTTTTGCATACAACTTCTTAAGGCATCAGGGAGTTTACATTTACACTAGTGAAATGTTGATTGAGAACTCAGCTTGTAATGAAAAGTAAAAGCAGCCCAATGATGGGAGCAACATGTAAAATCATTGCACTAAAATGCCAGTGTTTACCAAATAGACCCGGGCCAGTGGAAACACCATTAATAAAAATGTGCAAAGGCCAGCCATCCAGCTGAGCCTGTAATGAAGAACGTACCATATGAAACACTTCAACAAAAGTGAAGGCACAAACAGAGATCTTCGGAAAGAAGAAGCTTCCAGTTTGAATTTGTTGCAAATAAAATATAAACATTAAAGACCTGGAGGTCCTGATATACGGACATGATTGAATTAATTAAAAGGTGTCATATACATATAATGCAGCCCCTTCTTCCAGTGGTTTCCTCAATAGTGTCAAAGGTCAGAGACCGTGGTTTTGTTTGCATGTCCAAAGCCTATTGTAAAACAAGGCCAGTGATGAATGAGGGGACCCTGGGCTGTGTTTCCTCTTTACATAAAATCCTCTTAAAAATGTTTAATTATATATATATATATATACACATATTGTTTTGGCTGCTCCTTAGTGAAATGTCTTAAAACACCAGCATCATGCTCCCTTTGACATTAAAAAGTCCAGAGTTGGATGTAACAGTGCAGCAGTAAACCTACTTCATCTTTTCTAATGAAGACAGTTTGTCTTTCTGTATAAAAGTCACCCACACACTTGTGGGAGCTGCAGTAGTTGGCACAAAGCGCCCAGGTCACACTCTTGACAGATATGCCAGCAGAAACGGTCTCAGCCCAGAAACGTCAACCCTGCCATGACGCTGAAGCCCAGCAGGATGAAGAGCACCTTGAGAAGCTGCTTCCCGGGGGAGTTGAGCTCGTGTGGGAGGATCTCCAGAAAGGTGATGTAAACAAACGTTCCTGCGGCGAGCCCCTCCAGGACGGCCTGGATTAGTACTCCAGCTGCCAGCTGAGCCTCCATCACACTGATGCCGATGGCGATGCCTATCGGTGACATCAAGGCGAACACTACGATGTAAGCAGCCACCCACAGTGGACGAACTGTGCTCTGGACCAGCTTCACAGACAGGCTGAACACAATGATGCTCTTGTGGACGAGTATTGCGATGCAGATCTCTAATACCTGGAGAAAACAAAGAGGTTTTATGGTTATTTATTCCTCCTGTTGCCTTTTATATAATCAATGAAGGAACAGACGGGGAAAAAAAAGTAAATGCTGATGGTTCTGTATATAAAGCCTGGGTTGATTTTCAGTGGGTCAATAGGACTGGGCAATATGACGATATATACTACAAGATAATGTCATTTGTTAGCCATTGGATATGTTGTGGCTGTGTATACCATGGTAGCTATGTGTTTAATATATCTTTTAATATCTTTATTAGCTTTCTCAATAAAGTCAATGTCTGATAATTTTATTCATTAACTGTCTTTTCATTTTCCAGAAAATGTACAATATAATAAAACATATAAATATCCCAAAACACATTCTTAGATATACTGCAATAAAAGTTCAGTTCACTTCCAGTGGGTAACTGAATTAATATAAGCAACTGGGTTTAGAATAAGTCACTCAATTAAAAAAGGAGCTCACTGGAAAACGGGATATTCAGCTGGTGTTAATTTACTCTATTAGCAGACGGCCCTCCTATACAGTAGACTTTCGGGTCAACTGAAAAGAGGATGTTAAAATCAATCTATTACTTAACTAATCTAGTCTTATATTTCTTTAGTAAATTTCCAGCTGAACACACACACAACACACAAATACATGTAGATAAAAAGACACAGTTCAGAGTTCAAGATTTCGTTCCCATAAAAGCGTCCTGAAGCTATAAACCGACGGCTTTCTTCTGGTCATATGAGATATATGCTGTGAATATGATTCCAACGTTATGGTGGAGCAGTTTTCTAAGACAAATGTTTACACAGTGAATGGCATGTAAAGAAGTCGGAAGAACCAGAGAGGTAAAATAGGAATTTGATTCTTCAAAAATGTGGGGGGAAATATAGTAGAGAAAACTAAATGCTGTATATTCTGTGGAACCTGGAGCGGATTTAAAGGTTCCCTGTGGAGTTTAAGAGCTCTAGAAGTGCTATAGAGCTGTTCTTCTATGCTGGATTTAAATATTTTAACAAATCAGCTTGCAAATGTTTTATGAGGAAGGGAATGCACTTGATGTGTTTGTTAGATCCTCAAGGATACCCACAATGCCTTTTGGTAAGTAACACTGAATGTAAATATAACTTTGGTTACAAGAAAACTTCACAGGACCTTTAGGGCCCTTTAACAACCTCCTGATGTATTTTCTGTCTTCTTACCTTTGAGTCAGTGTTTTGCAAGCCGATAGCAAGACCCTCAAAAACCGAGTGGAGCGAGAGGGAGAGGAAGAGCATGAAGGAGCGAAAGGAGGAGTGAGCCTGAAAGTCAACATGCACGTGGTGGCCGCTGCTCTCCAGATCAGGTCCGTGGCCGTGGCCGTGCCCGTGCCCATTCATGTTGTCTGGTAAAAGAGGCGCCCTTTCCTCCTGAGCCCTCCCCATCTCCCGACAGTTCAGGACAATCCTCTCCAGTACGAGGACCATGAAGAAGCCGGCGGCCATGATGAACTCTGGAAGGGGGAAACTGGTCTGTGTGAGACCGACAAAGACAGATTAATCAGCTCACAGGCTGACTCTGATAAAGATATAGGGAACAGAGATAATAAACACACTACAGTACAGTAAAACCCCTCAAGGGCATCTAGGATATCTAGAAATGATGTCAAAAGCAACTAGAATAACTTTTATTCTTGAAAAATTGACTCACTACAAAGTTCTTTCACTTTCTTAAAGAACAAAGGGACTAATCAATGTTTAATTCTTTAAATGAAAAAAAACTGCAAATTCAGTTGCCTTTTACTTAGTAGCCCGCTCCTAGATAGATTACAGTTTGCTAAACATGCACGGACAGATGTAATCTCTACATTGTGTGTATGATTTAGTCAATTACCTGATTGGTTGATCGACAGAAAAGTAATCACCAACCACTTTGATAATTGATTCCTCTTTTAAGTAATTGATCAAATAAAAACACCAAGCATTCTCTGGTCCAAATCCTCAAATGGGAGGATTCGCTGCATTTGTTCTGTTTAAGATCCCTGTGATTAGACATTTGGGGTTTCAGAACTGCTGGTTGGACAAAACAAATCAACTGAAAAGGTCAACTTTGGCTCTGAAATATTGTGCAAAAATGTCAATTTTTCACTACTTTCTGACATGTTATAGGCTAAATGATTAATAGATTAGTGTGTATATGTGAGAATTCATTCAGACCCTGAATGTGTCCAAATCAGTTGATAAATGGACGTACCTCCAGCTTCCGAGCATCCAGCTCAGCACTGATATCTGACAGGTAATCTGGAATGATGTCGAGGAGGCATGCTGCCAGGAAAACCCCTCCGGCAAAACAGCTGATCAGACTCAGCACTGTGCTATGGGTTTCTGCAAATGGAACGATTAAACATCTCTTATGTTTCACACAATGTAAAGTGACAACAGACACAATTACACAAACTGTAACACTGTAACAGTAAACAAAACACATTTCCCGTTTTTTTTAATAACTTGTTGGTATCAATGATTTATAACTGAATCATTGATGACACATCTTAGACTCCGAATGAAACCACAGCCAGAACAGAAGTTAGAACAGACTAATTGTTGCAGGATCATGTGACACAGCATGACTCCAGAAGCACGAGTCAAAACGACACACACAGAAGGATGTAATAGAGAGAAACGATACTTTCACTTCCATTTAAGAAAGCCCAAGTTTACCTTCCGACAGCCTCCTTTTGTCTCTTATACACTGAATGAAATGTGACCACGTTCTGAGAAGGCTTTGGGCTTTATCCCTATGAGCTGACTCCAGACCAGGGGTGAGAGGTACTGGTCGCGATGAGCTCCCACATGACCCATTTAGGTTGACATACATGACAGTAACAATGTAATGGTGCAATACTTAGTAAACAGTGTCAGACCATAACAAGCCATATGGAAATGTTCTAAGAAAATACAACATTCAAACATTTCAATTATTAGTTTTTACTCATAATGGTGGTTGTTTGACTTCAATGGTCAATGGTTAAAAGCCACCTTATTGCTAACCACTTTACCACTACTCTGTTATCACTTTGTTAATGGTTTATATGCCACAGTTGATCAAATCAGTCGCAGTTACTTGCCTTTACAACACTATCTCCAGCTCAAACATGTGATTCAGTTGCACAGACGGCTGGGGAAACCGCTAACGTTAGCTAGGACCCTGTACCTTCCGCTGGTCTAACCGTGGCGTAACCATTACACCAAACTTCATTTAAACTTCTGACCATTTAAGGTTGGCTTGTTTATTTGCAAATGACAACACATCGTAGAATAGAAATGAAAACTGCAAATGAATTCATTGCTTTCTTTAGTTTGTTCGGCATCGTAGTAATACACCAACAAGTAATCCAATCAAAGTAAAATGCTTAAAATATTCGCCATAATAGACATTTTGTATGAGAGTGGAGGTGACTTGAATGTCCCCTCTTCTTTGAAAGATTAATATAAGAGTGATACATAATATCTTAATGAACATTAATGCTAACAACTGCTTATGTTAGCTCCTAATGACATGGTAATGTTTACTAACCTGTTCCGTTTGTGTCTCTGAACCATTTCACTTTAGCAGGGATAAATCCAAAAAATAGGGTTAAAAGCAATAAACCGATCAGAGCGCCTATTTTAACCTGGAGCAAGTATTCCATTTTGTAGCATTAACAGTTCAAGAGAGATGTCCGCTTCCTAACTACTATCATTTGACTAACTATTGAGCAAGCCGAAGCTTATTGCTAGCCGACAGGGAGGTAAGTAACAAGTAACCTCCGTAGTGTTGATATTCTGGTGTTCTGGCTACGGTGGCCGAGAAGGGTAAAAATCGAAGCAGGGCGAACCTATTACAAGTAAACGCCCGGGAATCAAAAGCTTAATTAAGCAAAAATATAGACGTATTGTCAGGAACATTCAAGCCTACTTTAAGTATCAAAAGTTAAAGTACTCGTTCTTCAGGAGATTATCCCCTGTGACTGATGGTACATTTTACATTATTAGATTGTTAATACTAATACAACAATGTAAGCAGCATTTTACTGTTGACACTGAGCTACTTTGAACTACTTCAAGGTTGTTTAGACCTGTTCATCTTTTGGACATTACCGTAATCATTTCTTTTTTGTGAAATATAGAATCATTTTTACGGGAATTTTACCTCTTTGGGCCTTGAACAAATTCTGTAGAGGTGAAATGAAAAAGTACAAGTACAGTAAAAGTTTAAAGTAGACTAAAATGAAAATACACAAGTACAGTAAAATAAATTATTAAAACTGTACTAAAGTACAGTACTTATGTAAATGAGTTGATACACTTAAGATATTGGAAAAACATGTTTTTATGAAATATGTAGTTATTTTCCACCACTGATACAAATCTCAACAACAGAGCTGTAATATTCCTTGAAGAATATAAGTTTGTCTGTGCTGCCATGCAACAACATTTTACTTTTTAATTTAACATTCCAAAACATTTCTTGCAGTAATATACAGCATATTGCCATGATTTGTTACATAAAGACCTATATGATTTTAAGTTGTGTTTACTTTTATTTACCTATCTTACATTTTGCTAGCTAACTGTTGGGCTAACTGTTGATGTTATGTTCTTTTCTCCTTTTACTTTTAAGTTACTCTTGTGGACTCTAGGCTCTATGTTGTCCATTATTTTCAGTGGTTCACAATTGCTTCCAATAAAAAATCAAAGAACGACTGCTGTCTTCAACCTTTCATGGAAGTATTTAGCTTGTTACACAAAAAAGTTATAAATGTTAAAAATGCTGGTAATCCATTAATAAATACTGGTAGGTTCTAATTAGTAGTCACAAGGTATTAAAGTAGTCACAAGATCCATTTGAGAATACTTTCTTATGAACTATCAAAAAGCTATAAAAACAAAACAAGTACACTGAAAAAAAGTCATACCTGGCAAACCAAATGTGTTCTTTCTAACTTTCTTAAATGTCATAAAACAAAACAAACCTATCTGCATTGATGGATATCACTAGATGTTTTTTTCGCGCACAATATGAATATTTGATGCTACACAGGTGTAACGTTAGGCCTATACAAAGGCGTAAAAGCACATTAAATTGTGCACTAATAGAAAAGAGTGGATGTATCGTTCTTAATTATCCGTTTGAAGCGTTATTTATTTGACTAGTTATTGGTTTTAAAAAAAATGACCAGCAGATGTCACCCTGTTATCAAATTTCACGAGCCGCTTGCGAAGATAACACGTTGATGACGACATTTTTATGCGCCGGATATGTTGACCCGTCCAGAAATCTCAAATGCTGATGTGTTACAAGAAATTACACCGCAGGGAGACTTCTGAGTTTCCTTTTTGAAGCAGTAACATAATAACGGAGAGAAACGGCGGTGGGTCACAGGTCGATGTCAAAGAAGACGCAGTGGAAAAGATCAACAGCACCGGGTCAGAGAGCCAATGGCGGTGAGAGAATCAGACACATGCAGCTGCAACAGTGCCAGACTGAGACAGGAACAACCGACTGATTCGAGAAGCTAAACACTGGTCTGTAACTGTGTGTCTGTATCACAGTTACAATAAGTCAAAAGGGTGTAAATGGTAGTCAAAAGCAGGTATAAGCACTTCCAGTAGGTGTAAATCTTTTCAGTTGTGGTGTTAAGCAGGTTTCCATGTCATCTTATTGAAATTTCTACTTATGAGCTTTGTTATACAATCACTTAATAACTGTGTAAACATGTACAATAAACAAACACAGCATAGAGCAAAAGCAGCCTTAAAAATACAACACATGTTAATAACATAGGACAGTTGTCATCATTTTAATATCTTTGGAAAACTTAATCATAAAAAGTAGATGAGATGAATATATTAAGATGAAATGTCATATATTAAGTTACCTGTTCTGCCTGCAGAGAGTAGGAGGTCTCACCAACTACCATCAGAAAGGCATGTCTGAAAAGCTTAGCCTGCATTTACTCAACATGTAGTGATTGGTTGACATGGTTGTAAAATGGCCTGATATTGCTGAAACTGCAATGTGTTTTGTCCAACAGCCCAAAGGGAAAGTTGGCACAAAGGGAAAGAAGCAGATCTATGAGGAGAACGAGGCGACGCTGAAGTTCTACACTAGAGTCATCCTAGGAGCTAATGTAAGAACCTCAATGCTGTTTTTGTGTTGTTTATAAACGTTTGAAGGTGGTGTCACGCTTACGTTAGATCACTGATATGTCTGTGTTTATTAACCCTATTGGATGAAGGTTTGTTCATTGCTTCATTAATCTTCAGTTCTTCAAACTATAGTTCTGCAAATTGCTTGGGTTGCTTGAGTCTCATGCAGCCACGTTGCCTTTATTGTTTCACCTTCTAACACCAGACCCAATTGTAGACGCGATGCTATGTTTTAGGCATGCCACATTTTATGTTTACACTAAGTTTTTATTTCACTGTGTTGAACAGACAGTTATATATCAGTTATGAATTAGGGGTGTGCAATATAGATAATAATCCCCTTTCAGTGTGAGTAATTTTCAGTTGCAATATTGATAAATATATATTTTATACAGTAAATGATCTGGATATTCAGTTGTGAATTAAATGCCTGAAAAAACCTCGAAATCACATTGCATGCATGATGCTGTCCTGTTCATCAATGATTGATCGATTATCAATATAGTTGCAGGTCCATTTTCTGTTGATTGATTAATTGACTAAGCATTACAGCTCTATTATACTGTCATATTATCCAAACCCCACCTCAAATATGCTGCTCCACTTCCGCAGGCAATATATGGTGTTGTAAATCTTTTGGTTTTCTACAGTTCGTCTACATTTTGGACATGGGTGAGTATATTTAATCATCATTTACAATCTCAATATCCACATATCTAATGTGATTTCTCGTAACACACACTCAATTTCCTGGATCTAAACCTTGTTTTCCTCCTTTAGCTGCTGCTTATGTTTGCACTAGCAGTGTATTTCGGGAGTTACCGCTCCATGTCTGCCATGGCCAAGCCAGCGTTTGCTGAGGATGGAAGTCTCCTGGATGGAGGAATAGACTTAAATATGGAGCAGGGAATGGCAGAGTAAGTAATCTGCAAAGGATTCAAATATATTGGGAAGAGAAACTCCATCTTTAGTCTGCAGACACTATGAAAACAACATAACTAGGTGAAACAACTTTATACTTATACTAACATACTTTTGTGCATATGGTTTTATACTCAGGTAGCTTAAAAAGTGTCAAAACGTATATCAGGTTTCAGGATATGGATGCTGAACACACAAAGAGAACTTTTTTTGTGTGCAGACAGTAGATGTATTATTAAGGTTGCCTTCAAGTTACTTGGCTCTCCTGGTAATGATACACCTTGTTAGTAGCAGCGGGTGCTTGTTGGACATTTATTTGCCCTGGGTTTCACCTATCAGGCTACATCCAGTCTGTCCTAATCCTCTGATTGATGGAGCATATTGGGAACAGGAATCTTTGCAGACATTACTCTGGGCTAAAAATACTTTCTCCCACTCCTCCACTGCATAGGTCATTTAATTGATATCTTCGTTTAAAGGTGACGATGTTTTTTTAATAAACGCATGCTGCAATTGTCAGTCAGTGCTACGGCAGTGAGACAAGAACTGATGTTTGGTGAATTAAACAATTTTTTACTTGTAGGTAGTCTTTGTATATCTGGAGTGAAGAAAGTAAATGTTCAGTTAAGTTTGTATATTTGTATTATAACATATTATTTTCTTAGTTACTATAAAGTATGTAAATGAATAGCAGTGAACTTTAAGTCGTCTGGTTGAAGAACCCCTAGATTCATTGTGTCCTTCATCTTGTGAAATGACACCCTTGCTGACAAACACAGAAGGTGTGCAGAGAAACGTGTCATTTATTCAGTGATAATATATTGTCTGTGTGTTCTGGTTTTAGGCACCTGAAGGACGTCATCCTGCTCACAGCCATAGTACAAGTGCTCAGCACAATCTTCTCTTATTTCTGGTATCTTTGGCTGCTGGTAAGAACTTTTGTAAAAGGATGTTCAGTGTCAAGTTTCCTTGATAAATCCCACAAGATAGCTTTTCCTTTTCTTTTTTTGCCTCCTCTTGTCTCATAATTTAATCCTGTCTTCTGTGTGTGTGTGTCAGGCCCCGGCCCGTGCCCTGCACCTGCTTTGGGTGAACTTTCTGGGCCCATGGTTTATGGCAGAAAGCCCGTCGGCACCAGAAGAAGTAAATGAGAAGAAGCAGAGAAGACAAGAGCGCAGACAGATGAAGAGATTCTGATGCTGCAGAGCAGACGGAGCAGTATTTTTATACACAGAATCTAATATAAAGATAGGGAGGAACTCATAAGTTATTCAGGAAGAAATTTTGTTATTGAATTAAAGTCAATCCAAATCTGATACTGTGGAATCTTGTTTTCCATGTTTGTATTCTTTCTGCTTTCCACTGTAATCCAATTTTCTCCCATAATTATGAAATGAAATCTTCCCTATTTAGATAATGTCATGGTCCAAATATCATTTGTCCTCATGCAGAGATATGAGTTTTGCTGTTGCACAATCCCATCACACTGCTCCCTACTGATTTCCATTAAATATCCACCTAACAACCCTGCAACACAGTGACTATAGGAGTCAAAACAATGGCCAGCTGAAGTTACTCTCTCAGTGCAGTTTTTGTCATGGCATGTCTTTTATTTTTATTTAGTTTTAGTCTCGTAACAAAATTCATCGGTGAGCCTTCAGTACAAAGCCGAGATATTTTGTTTGTTTGTGATCTATTAAGTGTTATATAATCAACTGGATAGAAAATGTAAACTTTTTTTGCAATAAAAATCTCACTCGAGTGTGTGGAGTTGATCATATCTGTTCAAGAAGTTTAATTGTTCAGTTAGAAAGGCCCAGTGTGTGTTTTATTTACATTATGCCTGAAGTCATGACTTAAAGTTCTGAGCAATTGTTTTACATTTTGATCTTAAATAATATTATTTTACTATTAGAATTTCTTTTTAAATGGTTCCCCATGAAATATTCTTGGTGTAATGTCAGTCTCATCAAGAAATGTGGAATTAGGCCAAAGTTAAGTGTACCGTAAAGCCCGTGACAGTTCAACTTGGAGGTATTCATATTTTCCTCTAAGAACAACTGGAAGTAACATTAAAATGATCTCTGAGTTCATTTCTCAATATCATTGTGAATAATTGTTTTTGCTTTATAAGACATCATTCCATTTCTTTGACATCCTTATTTCAGTGCAGTTAATCATAAGAAATCTTTTTGGTTTGGCAATATTCTAACAGTCCACTCACTTGGTTTATGCGTTGACTGGGAGGAATAAAAGAACCTCCCTGATGTCTAGTTTTCCTGTCATTACTTTTACTAGTATTTTTAATGTTTGAGCTATTTTAGGGCTGAAACAGACAATAATCTTTTATGATAGATCAATGCTTTGTTTGGGTCTATATAATCTCAGGAAATAGTGAAAATGCCCATCACAAGGTGATGTTTTTAGAACAGTCAAAACTTTTTCAATTCAATTTCAATTCAATTTTATTTATATAGCGCCATATCATAACAAAGTTATCTCAGGGCACTCAATCACATGGAGCCGGTCGAGACCAACTTCCACACACACAAAGACCCA
>JAVQJD010009283.1:0-22540 GCA_036023655.1 Nannoperca australis | reverse complement strand
TCTCTCTCTCTCTCTCTCTGTCGGGAATCTGAAAGTAAGCTTGACTGGCTAAATGCTCGAGACTCACTCATTTAGAAATGTTTACGGCGATTAGGTGTGCTCGACGAGGGGAGCAAATGCTAAAATGAAAAGCAAAATGTAAACAGCAGGCAGACGCGCCAGCAGGGAACCCGCTGAGATAACTCCCAGTGACTGACAGGGCTTTGAGTCGACCGATAAAATCTAGACAGCAACTACATGAGTTATTAATGCTTCAGTGTTGTTTAAGAGTCTTTTCGAATTAGGATCAGTTGCGTAACAAAATGCTTATTTCCAGTGTGTATCCAACTCTTTGGGGGCCACCTGAAGCATTTTCAAACTGCAGTCTCTTAGTTTGGATGTTGCCGGGGTTCATATGGAAAGCCTCATCAAATCTTCAAAAACACTGCTCTGTGTTCTGCTACTCTGCTGATATATAATATTTAGTTTCTGCTATATAACGTAATAACTAAGAATGGGTCCAGAAAAAAACTGAAAGCTGCTGCAACAGATGTTGCTCAGATATACAAAGAAAGGGCTAATTTTGTCTCTGTGTTCTTTTGTTTGTAAAAGCATCGACGTTAAATGAAACATTTGCATGCGAGAGGGCGTTGAATCTGTCTTTGTATCAGAGTCCGGTCTGGATTCATTCAAGCTTCAGTGCTGTGACCAACCTCCGGGCACTGTGCTGCAACATGTCTCTAAACCAGCGGTACTTTGCTGTGGCTTCATGTGATAAATGTTCTCATTTATACAAAATGTTACTTATTTTTAAAAATAAAAACGCTGTTTTCTTCATATCAGTATTGTTTAAACAAGTCTCCATTAACAACAGTTAATTAACGGTGTCCCTTTTTTAAGTGCACTTTTGGCAGAACTTGGCAAAGTCCCCATCTTGTATCTCTGAAGGCTTCGTATCCAACAAAATACTGACCACACACAAACCGCTGTGTGGACACTGGTCACGTGACCCATTAGGACATCATTTCAGCTTATGGGGTTTCTTTTTTCAGCTTTCTGACTGCATTCAGTGTGTGTGACTGAAGGACAATGGCCCACAGCCTTTACACTAAACGAGGGCAGCCTGCTGCTGCTGTTTTTTTCTTTGTGTGCGGTGACGAGCTTTCTACGGCACTCATGTATTTGGAATTTGAGTTTTCTTGTATTTCAAAAGGTGTAAAATTGGAGGTTTTGTGAAAATGAAGAGAACATGCAGAGAATGCTAAAACTGAATATCGCTTTTTTTTTTGGTTGGGGGTGTAAATTACTTACCAAATACTTGCTTGGAATTGTTCCAGTAGATTTCCTCCGTGATCCTTTGGGGGCATTTTTGTTTGTGAAAAATACCGGCGGAGGCGATCTAATGGACCAGGTCCAAAACCTTTGATGGCTAATAGTCAATTAGAACCCAAATTTTGTTTTTAAAAAAAGAAGAAATGTAATGTCCGTGGAGGTCTGGAAAAGTCTGTAATGATCGCAGGTCAGTGAAGTGGTTGCGTTGTTTACTTCAGTGCTCAAACACACCGCTGGGTAATGGTTTTGGTGCATGTTTGTGTTTAATGGTTCCCCTTTAACTCGCCCCCTGTTACTGGACTGATCTGTAAATGCCAGCTTTTTCCTCCAGAGCTTTACAACAATGTATTTATATCATGTTAAAAAGATGTCTGACTATCTAATGTACTTCAAGAGTTAAATATAAAGAGAACTGTTCATACAACAAGGTGGGGTTTGCTTCATCTGTTCACGTCGGATTACGTGTTGTGTGGGCTCAGTGCTGAAGCGGGGCTTTAACACAGTCATCTGCAGTGACGCTGTGAAACATCAGCCAGCTAATGAACGCCGGCAGTCGCAGCGGAGAGTTAGACCCCTGTTCTCTGCTCATAAATAACACAAATGCAATTATTTCCACAAACGAATTGCGTAAGTTCAGCCCAGATCCAGAGAGGTCAAACGACAAAAGGCTTTATTAGCACGCTGCGAAATCAACAGCATCCTCCTGTGGCGGTGCGTTCTGGTTCGCGGAGATCACGTCCTCCTGGCTTTGCGCGGGCGGCATCCGTTGTGTGGCACGGGGGTGTTGTCGGTGATGGAGACGACCTCCAGGCCTCCCATCGTCAAGCCTTTGATCGCAGACTGCCCAACAGAGAAAAATACAGTCGTGTATTTTAAACGGAGCCAACGGGAACAGACCGAGATGTGACCGCGGCTCCTCAAACGGCCGTGAATGAGCCTCATTATGAAGAGAGTGAAACTGTGTTTCACTTTCTACCTATTATTATTATTATTATTATTATTATTATTATTATTATTATAGCTTTTAAACCTCCCAATGCTAGCCTGTAACTGAATATATCAGTAGTTACCATTGTATGGACATATAGTCACTTAGTTTAATACAGGCTGTGTACAGCTTTTAAAATTCAAGCCATTTTCATATCAGCCGATATTGATAATTATCAAAATCATTCTTTCTTTTAAGTTCAAAGGCTGATTTTTGCTCCTGAGTGAAAGTTGAAGAAACCAGATGGTTAATTGTGGCTTCAAACTATTCTTTATTAGCCACTGTGGCTGTAAGCGTAGCTCTATTCCTGCAACATGATTGGCTGTTTGTGTTCTTCTCTCCAACGGCAGGTGGCAACTAGTATATAAGGTGAATTAGTATCACAAATGTTGAACATGAACATTTGTTATTTTTATATTGAGGAAAATGATATTGCGATGATTATTGTTGTATTGCCCAGCTCTACCTTTAAGGTACCTAAACCAAACATTTCCTTAAAAACATAACTTTAAATTCTTAAAATTAAGCATCTTCCAAACTTTCTACAAACAACTAATCAAGTAGTCGATCAACAAGAAACGTAAGAGCTTTGACAACTGAATAACTGTTAGTCATTTACTAAGGAAAATAGAGATTTACTTGTTCCAGCTTCTCAAATGGGAGGATTTGCTGCTTTGATTTGTTTTATACCATTGTTCATTTAGAAAGTCTTTGGGTGACTGTAGGTTGGGCAAGAGAAGCTGTCTGACATCACCATGTTATTTTTTCACTATTTTAACAGCAACAGATGCACTTTAATGGGATCACAGGGCAAAAATTCACGTTAGAAAGGGTTGCATGTTTCCTTCGACTCACCAGACGTCCGGGACCAATGCCTTTGACCACAACCCGGACAAACGTCACTCCCTTCGAGGTGGCTTTCTGTTCAGAGGAAGAGACGCAGAAGGTCGATGTCTAACGTGTGCAGCCGAAGTTAGGGGTCAGAAAAGCAACACTTGAGACGGTGTCGAAGCATCGTTGACTTCACAGTATGAATACTGTTAAAGCATCACCTTTAAATAATGCCACAAACAGCAGACTTACCAAATTGTCATTTTCATCTCTACAATACATAATAACAGCACCTTGATAAAACACACCATGTCTCCTGCGTAACCTTATGAGCCAGCAGTCTTCATCAAATCAGGCTAATAATAATAATAATAATAATACAATCTAAATGAGCATTTAACACCAGCTGCTGCACTCTGTCACAGTCCTCAAAGAGGGGAGCTTATTTGCAACTAACATTTAATATTACATGTCAAGGTCTTTGCTAATACTCATTTATTTGAAACAAATGCCAGTCGTGCTTGGATACAGCAAGTCAAGTTATAATCTGTGCAGCATATGACGCCCTCTGTCCTTAGACCTGGCGGTTAAAGAGACCAGTAAGACACTGAACGTGAGCTCTCACAGTAAAGTCGCGAGTGTCAGAGTAACGTGGGAGAACTCACTGCGGCGGCAGAGATGCCTGCAGTCTGAGCCGCGACGGGCGTCGACTTCTTGATATTCTTGAAGCCTTCAGTTCCGCAGGACGTCCTGACAATCGACTGCCCTGCGCTGTCTGTCAGCTGGATGTGTGTGCTGGCACAGGACAGGACAGGACAGTTCCCTGGGTCACCGACTTTCACTTTTTCAACAGTCAGAAATCACACACACGTGACAAGTTCTAGATGTTCCCCATAACTGGTATGACTGCGTCACAAAACAGCTGATAAGTAACATGTTGATTCGCTCTGTAGGGGTCTGCTTTACTTACACCAGCTTCGTCTGGTTCAGGAGTTCTGTCCTACAAAATCTTGCTACTCAGGTCAACACCCACTAGACCATCAAACATTTTTTATATTGATACCTTCACAAATATAAACTTTATGGATAGTTCCTATTTCTGTATTGTCACTTTTGCAGTTTCCACTTACTTGTTGTATGTGGCTTTAATGTGTATGATTGGTAATTCCTCAAACTTCTTTCCACCCCATCTCAGTGGACTGTCCTGACCAGGCAGTGGAGGAAATTGGCTGAAGGGTAAGGAATTAAGCATTATTATACTGCAGTGAAAGTACCAGAAACAATCCAGAATCCTTCTGTCAGGAGACAGACATGTACAGGTGCACGTGTGGCGTTGTCTGACCTGAAGTCTCTGGAGGTTTTCCCAGAATCTGCGGTGGATGCTGTGGTCTCCTGAAGTCTGACAGCGCTGGTAGATAATGTTCGCTGCAACCCGCTGCTTCCACATCTATGCACACAAACGTTCATGAACACCGTCATCAGGAATCAGTGCGGCTCGACTGTTAGCTAAACACTAGGTTCTGGTATGAACATCACCACCAGTGTAATCTGGAAATGAAGTACAATTAAATGCATGCTACATAACACAGGAGGGCAGCACACTGACTTTATTAGAACTAGCCGTTTGCTAACACGGATGCTAGTGAACCATATCTATAAAACACTTACAGAGAGCTTCCTTTTGCATTTAGGGAGGCAGTCAAGTGTCGGCATACGTTACTCACAGAACTAACTAACATACAATTTAATTTATACATGTTTGATAAGTGTATTATTAACAAATTCGCTGTCAGACAGTTAGCTACTTTACACACAACAAACGTGACATTGACGGTGCTGCAAATCTAGACCAGACCAGTAATTTCTTTTTTTGTAGGGGTGGCAAAGTCATAACAGCATCATTGGTACTATTACAAATACAATCGTCAAGGGTACCATTGATTGGAAAATACCACTATCCACTTAATAATTATTAATACATATTTCTGTAGAGAGTATAAGGAGATGCTGTCTTTAAAAAAAAAAGTAAATTAAGATCCTCTCCCCTCATTTTATCCGAATAGACCGTTCGTTTTTCTGCACAGAATTGTGGGTAAAAGAAGAAACATGCTGCCTTCATGAACTTTGTAAACCCTCGTAAATATATTATCGTCGTGAACACTCGCTGGAAGCCTTCAAGAAACAATCAATCTGCCTCGCGAAAATAGAACTAGCGTCCATTTTTTGTATTGTATTGTGATTTCATCAAGGGATTAATGTGAGCACCCCGCTTCCTGATTTCATGCGAGGAAAAGTTTCCTTGGTTTCATGAGTAGTTGCCGGCGTCACGATGTTTTGCATAAACACTGAATATAGCAGAAGAAGATGGCGGCGCCCTGTAGAAGGATGGCGAGACGGTCTCTCGTACAGTTTCTGTCTTGTTTTAGCAGGACAGCGGTCGGGAACGCGGGCTTTCGTCAGTTGTCTAGCACTTCTGTTTGTCGAGCGACTTTGCAGACCAAATGTGTAACGGAAAGAGTGAGTTCTCCGTGGACTCTGGTGGCAGCGGTGTGTCTGCAAAGGCTTCCGGTCGTGTCAGCGGACCTCAGCCCGATAGAGGAGAAGTTCACTCAAATGATGAGCCAGGTTTGTTCAGCACGAAACGGGTGTAAAGAGCGACGCGGAGAACAGCAGAGCGGTTTCTATGCCGGACATCTGGCGACACGTCCGACACAGCTACCTACATCTGTAAACCCATCACAATACTATGGAGACACCGATTTTGTCCAATATGTGACCAAGACTAAATCAAACGCAGTGGCGGATATAATTCCTAACAGGCCTGTTCAAACACTTTACATGTACATACTCATAATAACTAGTGAAATGTGATTTTTAAACCCATATAATTTGGTATGGCTCTTTAAATGAGTATGCTGTAAGTAATCCACACAAGATTACTACACAACAGTCTGTTAAATCCATAGTGTCGATGTATATTTTGAAATAAATTGAAGTAGTCTAGAGAGAACAAAAGCCACATATACAACCTCAATTAGGGGGTAGGCAGAAATGGATTATAATTTGATTAATGCAGTACTTCCGTTGCATGAATGAATAACAAAACAGAACTTATGTTTAGCTACAGAAGTGAGGTACATTTCCAAATCATGTCAGTACCCGGAGGTCTGCAAAGGGTCGTGGATTTTGACGGGACCTTTTTCCAGATGGAGCTGGAGAAAAGCTTGCTGTCGGAGCACGAGCTGCAGCTGCTGGAGGACGCCGAGAGAATTAGTCGCAAGCAGGCGGACGACTACGACTCGGACGAAGAGGACGACCACGGGGCGCAGGAGATCGTGTTGGCTCAGGACCTGGAAGACTCCTGGGAGCAGAAGCTGAAGAACTTCCAGCCGGCGCTGAGGGTCAAAGGTCAGTGTGGACAAAATGCGTGACCAGTGGGGTAAACCAGTATATACCACTGTATGACAATATAGTTGGAATATCACGAATGTGCCTGATTAATCGAGTAAAACCAAAAAGAAAATGAGATAATCTGAAGGTGTCTCGTACATCTGGGTTAAAGTGAATTACCAGGGAGATGGTCCCTGCCCCTGGTCCAAACATATTCGGACCCTCCCTCTACACATCTACACCCTCTATTTTCTACTGTTTATTATTCTTTTTTCAATAACTTTATTGAGCATTGTAACTGTATCAAAAAGCAATTTCCCTTCTGGGAATAATATAGTATTTCTCATTCTGATTCTGATTCGACACCATGGAAGAGCAAAGGATGTGATTTTAAACTGGGCTTTGTTCTGTCCAGTTGATATGATGTCACATTTTGTGTGGTCAGTACATGATGCTACTGTGTTCATCTCAGCTGCCTTGAATGTTTGCCTGAATGATGCTGCTGCTGCCATGGTAACGCATCAGGTTTCTCAGTCTACCTGCTGTTCTGCTGTTGTAGGTCTGTGAAGCTGTTTATACCGCACTATCATCATCTCTAACACAGCTTTCTCATGCATGTTCACACACACAAAGCCCATAATGTTTCTCAGTACACAGGAGGTCAATTTTGATAAATTGTTTGTTCCTTTTTTATCTACTTGTACTTGGCTTGGACATTTGCATCTGCACCCACGTATGCAAGGACAGACATTTGAGTATTTTCTTTTAAAAGCAACAACGCTACATCTTGAAATACACTTATTTCTCCCCAAAGCACATTTTGTGTTCATTTATAAGCTTTATTTCATGTAAACAGAGACTCACTGACAAAAACCACAAGGGCAGAACCTTTTGTTACACTTATGCTCACATGCTTACGCAATGCACACAAACAGACACAGCGGGAGACAGAGAGAGAGAGCTCTAATGCATTTAATGGGGATTCGATTTCGAGCTTAGGTCCACAAAAAGGATGACAGGAACAGGACATTGTTAGTTATGTCTCTCCCAGATCTATGTGTGTATTTCTATGTGGTAGTTTCTTATTTTCATGGACAGCTCCTCCTTTCTGTCTCTCTCTGCATGACTTTCTGTCTCTCACACACACACACACACACACACCTTTTACTATACACTCATTTGCACACACACTACAGATATACTGTAGCTATAGCTACTGTAATAGCAAAAGTAGAATGACACACAAAGAGCACAAAATATTACATCTCAAAATTGTGTTCTTGTTTACTTCTTCTCTTTTTCTCAGAGCTTGTCAACAGTAAATCAAAGATACAGATTGCTTCAGTCTAGAGCTGTAACAATTAGACAATTAATCGATTAGTCAATTGACAGCAATCAAAAATGCCAAACATTCTCTGATGCCAGCTCCTCAAACATGAGGTTTTGCTTTGTTTCTTTGTTTTACATCATTGTAAATTAAATATCTTTGTGTTTTGTATTTATTGGTCAGACAAAACGAGCAATTTGGAGACATCACGTCAGGTTTTGGGAAACTGTCTTTCTGATTTCTTGACTTTTAATCAACTAAACGTAAAATAATAATTGACAGATTGGGCGACGCAGCCCTATTCTCCAAAGCCTTTCCTCGTTCTTTACCAAAAAAGTGAGAGTACTTCCTCTCATCTAAAGTTCTCCTCTCACAGGAGTTCCTCTTGTGTTTAATCCCTGTACATCTTCCTCTCCCCAGTTCCTCTCCTCTCAGACAGGCGTGGTCCTTCTGTTGGCAGTGCAGTTTCCAGGCAGGATCTCTGTGTCGTTGTGAGGAGCTGCGATAGTTAAATCCTCCACAGCCATGTCAATCTTAGCGTCTTTAAGAGGCGAGGCTAAGGCATAGAGCATGAACTCCGAGCCCACTGTCACTGGTGTTGGCAAATCTGCCATGGCGTTGATTTTGGATTCAGCGGAGAGGGACGGCTCCCGGTCCCGTGCGAAGGACGTTCGAAAGGAGTCCCCTGCACTGTGGTTGCTCCTGTAACTGTATCGGCGGCTGCGGTTGTGGTAGTAACGGTTGCGGTAGGAAGACGAGCTGCGGGAGATGGGCGGCTTCATGAGGGATGGCCGGCCATTTGTGCGCAGCTGTCTGTGTTTTTCTATGAACACGTGCACTGCCAAGACGCCCACCATCTCAGCCAGCACGAAGGACAGAGCTCCAAAATAAAAAGACCAGCCGTAGGAGTAGCTCTTCTTGTTGTCGCTCTGGCTGGGGTCACCTGAGTTGGCTGATATGTACACAATGATGCCAATAATGTTGCTGAGACCTGGAAGAGTTTAGAGGGATGGAGAGGGTTAGACAGGAGATAGCTGTAGTTTGAGTGCATGCACATTAGATTTGTGTGTGTTTCTGACCTGCAGAGACAAAGAGTATACCCGCGCTGAGGATGACATTGTAGCGTGACTTGTAGAACTCACTGGCAGCTACGCACACACCTCCGAGAAATAATAATCCCACGCTGAGGATGGGGAAGAGGCTGGAGGCTCGTACGGCTCCTGAGGAGAGGAGAATGGGGTGTACAGTACATAACATTTGAATATTTTAACCACTTCCATTACAGTTGTGAGATCTCACAGTTAAATATGTGCACACTTGTTACCCACGTAGTAAATACTCCGCAGCATCCTGCTCATAGTCTGCATCTTCAGCAAAGTGATCAATGTCTTTGCAAACGCCCCGAAATGTCCCTGCAGAACACAAAGAGAACAAACAAAGAAGCAAAGAACAAAGAAATATGTTTCAGTCCATTCATTTGATAACTGCTTCGGCTCTGCGTCACTCTGCTCTGAATCATTTTATAACATTCATAGAAGTCACAGTGTTTTGATCCACACGTTCTCTAACAGTGACTTGCATCATGCTAAATGTGATGCTCACCATCTGATGGGCTGTGCTGTATTGATTTTCTGCCTGCTTTAATGCAGTTCAGCTCCAAGCTAAATTAGAAAATATTTTGGAAAATCTGTTCTCGATATTAATATGAAGATATCAGACTAAAGGCCAGAGAACTCAGATGGTTGGGAATCATATTTGCAAACCCTTTTGGCTTCAAATTAAACAACATTGTGGACATGAGTTTTGAGCAGTTCTTTGTTTTATTATTTGGAGGAGGCCCAAAGTAGTCATACAATCCAGTATTTTACACGAGAAATGCAAAAATGTGAGAAAAGTCATTCAAATAACAAAATGTTTTGTAACCAAAATATATTCTTTCTAATGTCTCATCCTTTAAATCATCTTAGGGGCCCTCTCCTTTGTCTTGGGACCTTATTGGGGGTCCTGACCGCTACGTTGGGAACCACGGATTCTGCATAGACTCATTTTGCAATTTTTTCATCAAATGTTTTTGATAGACCAGAATCACTACAATAACAATCCAGCCAATGACACAATACAATTAAAATGATAATATGTAAGCTATAATATAAAGTTGGTAAGTGCTGAGTGAATGTTTTCTACGTGGGAACTCAATACACAATAAGTTATTAGAATTGTTTAATAAAACTGTCAGGGCATTTTAAACTCAACTCAGACATTTAAAGCTCAAACTAGTGTTAATGCACTTATTTATGTATTGGCTTTGTAACATTTATAGGTAATTATGCCAAAAATGCCATGTTCTACTGTAAAACTATCAATCATTCAGGGGTTTTGAGCAGGTCTACCACTGGACTTCCATCAACAGTGAACTACAATGTTACATCGAGGTCTATGTAATGAATACTAGTTTTGAAGACCAGATATTCTGCTGGAGCAACCTGAGTTCCAGTCACATGACGCTAATATTTATGTTGCCAAATACAGTTTTCGGGTCATTACTGTGTGTCTATAACAATCTTCTTTTCTCTACAAATGTGAAAATTCACAGAAAACAATGAAGGGGAGCCTTGAAATGCAGAAATGTGAGAAAATGTAACCACGCTGATGCCCAACATGTAATGCAGCAGCTGCCATTCCAAGCGGTTTGTGTTCTTCGTGCCATTGAGTGCCTGTAATTGTGCACATATTCAGAATATTATATATTATTTTATTTATATTATATATAATATTAATATTATATTATTTTTCGCATTTGACGTCTCGAAGCCTTATTTCTGTGTGGTCTGTTATTACCGGGAAGCCTCATTGATTTTTATATGTGAAATATAGAAATGTACAGGGTGAAATTGTATATGTGTGAATGTGACAAAGTCGTCATAGGGGCGAAGTTGACTGACACACAATGCAAAGAGCCTGCTCAGTCATTAAGCTTCCTATCTATCATGACCTGCAAAGGAAACCTGATGTATTTTAACTTTTAACTCCGGTGAAAAAAAGAAAAAGAATCCGCTGCACACGTTTCCTGCTCTCAGTAACCTTTGGTCCAGCAGTGCCTTTCAGCATTTCCACAGGCAGGGATATATTGATACATGTGTCCCTGTGTGCTGCACCGATTGACCAGTATTGATGACGTGACTCGGTTGCCGCGGTTACCAAAACAAAACTCATTCAGGAGCTACAACTCGGCCCCGGTGAACAGGTCAGAGAGGAAAGCACCGCTCGCAGAGCATTTATTCAAATGATTACCAGCATTTACGTTGTGCTGCGCATGTCTCCTTACTCCAACCGCAAATGGATCGTCTCTGCATTTGAATAATGCAACATTTTGGTCTGCTACTTTACATCCATTTGTCTTTTTTGGAGGGAAATGTTGTTGTAGCTTGACATGACATGAACCGGGAGACACTAACAGTATCCCATTATAAAAGTCTGTCTGTGGGGCTGCGTTCAGTAAGTGCACACCACCACACTTTGTCACCTCTCCATTAAACCCTTTTGGGGCTTGGAGATAGCCGGGCGTCAGCAGAGGGAGGGGTTGGGAGGAACAGAGGGATGGTGAAAGTGAGGTGCGTGAACATTTTTATTTCATTCAGAGAATTAGCAAAGCAAAGCAAACAGAGCATATAGGGTGAGAGAAAGAGGGGTGTTATTCAAAAGCAGTCAATAATTGAAGATCTCCTCTCCCTCCCTCCCTCATTAAGATGCATCTTCATGAATTTTGCCATCAATTTAAATCAAACCATAAATCCACCGGAGCTCAAATATGGGATATTTTGCAGGATATCAAAACAATAAAGACATTTATTTTTAAATGACCACTAGAAAGCTATTTTAGGTCTGTTTTAGCTCAAATATTGTGGATATTCAGTATCAGACCAGTCACACCTACTGCTTTAAAAACTGTTGTTGTTGTTGTTGTTGTTTTGACTTTATTTAGTTTTTAGTTTTTCCACACCCTAAATTCTATTATTTTATGGTAAAGTATATAATTATGTGCTCTCGTGAAGCACTTTGTAACTAGTTTTGAAAGGCTACTAAAGAAATACCTTGGACTTATGTGGATTTGTTACACATTTACAGTAAATCCAAGTTTTGTTTTTGTCACTTTTGTAAAAACAACTCAGACTTTATCACCACCGTTTGTGTGCCATCAGAGAATGTAACATTTATTTATTTACAAGTCGTAGGGTGCACATTACTCAAGTACTGTACTTGATGCACTTGTACTTTGTTTGAGTAATTTCCATTTCATTACTGTGCTATTTCATACTTCTACTCCAAAGGAAGAACTGTTCCCTTCTTCTCCACTGCATTTATTGGACAAATCTGATTACTAGTTACTTCACAGATGAATATTTGACATATTATGACTTTACTTTATCTCTAAATGTACTTACTCATCAAATAATAATAATCTGATAGCACTTTTGACATTTTTATCTTCACTATATAACAATAATATTAAGCAGCGGCAGTTCAGCCAGGGGTTGATTACCCACCCTCAGTGCAGCAGGTCCTCCACAGCCCGGAGTGGGTCAGGACCTCCTCGTTCTTGTGGACGGTCTCGTTGTCGCTCAGGCTCTTGGAGCGGCACATCCCGCGGGAGTACAGCCAGTAGTCCGTGCCCACGGCGATGGTCATGAGGCTGAAGGCGCAGAAAGCCCCCGCCGTGGTCAGCAGCATCATCACACCTCGGTTACACAGCCTCATGTCGGCCTCCTCCTCCTCCTCCTCCTCCTCCTCCACACCGGGAAGTCCTCCAGTGGACGGGGTTTAGAAAGTGTTCAAAACTTCTCCCCGGTGTCTTATCTTAGTGTGGATCCAAACGACGCAAGGAGACTCAGATCCCGCGCACATCTTCTGCAAGCTGCGCTATAGCTGGATAACTGTGCAGGTTGCGGGACGGGTCATCTCCCGCCCACCCCCGCCCCCCTACCCCTCCCAAGCTTCGTGCACGAGACTGAGTTGGGACGTTTCCACGTGAAAGGTACAGAGGATCACAGGATGTTGCTGTTTAGTCAGTAAAGTTGAAAAATTCCTAAACCATTAAACTAAAAGTTTTTGCGGCAGCAGCTCTCGTGTGGAGAAGTTCTAGTTTGTTGTAGATCAACTCTGTGCGGCACAAACTGCGGGATAATCCCGCATTGCACTGCGTCCAGTGTCCCCGTCACCGAGCGCGTCAGGTCTGACGTTCAGCACCACGGACAGCGGCAGCGCAGTGACCACGAGGGGGCTGCTTTCAGGATTGAATTAGTGATCACGCGCTCCACAATAACGGAAACAAGACACATCGATTGTTTTAAAGGTTATGATGCAATAATCACATTTAATTTCCTTGATAGACACCTGATACATTTTGCTAAATATTGTCATTATGTTCTATAAAAAAATCAATAAAAAAAATCAAACTACAATTTCAAATTCCAGTGAGCCTGTTTTATTTCGGTCTTTGCTGGGAATAGAAGAATGCATTACCTTCTGACTGACGATCTGTTTAGTAGAACTGTCTGTAAATAAAAACACATTAATTATGTTTTTATCCGAAAATGCAAAAGAAGTTCGGTGGCTTGATTCTTGAATGTTGCCTTAGCGGCAAAATCCGGGGCAAAATAAGGCCTTAAGTCACTCCTCCTGATCAGATGAGCGTTTTAACGTTCTGATCCATCCTCAATTGAAACGGGACACAATTTATTGTGCAGCCACATGCAACCAGCGGCGGGAGAATTTATCAAAGTAAAATATGCAGAATCACATTAGAAAATCACTTCATTGCAAGTAAAAGTCCTGCAAAAGACAGCAAATATAGCACAATATATCCAAAATAAAGGTACTCACCGAGTACTCATAGTTATGATTACTTGTATCTCCAAAGGCAGGAAGAAATAGAAATAAACCCGTGCGTCCCACGTCACGGACGTACAGCAGGTAATAAACACCAGGTGTGCCGGCTGATGACGTCACATACCGACTCAGCTGGCACATCTGGTGTTAATGAGCTGTCCCATGTGCTCCTCGGGAGGGGTTTAAAGTAGAACTGAAAAGCCTGACACTGCAACAGTGCCTTTGTCTTTTTTAGATCCGTTCTACTCTTTTAACAACAGTGAATTTCCTTAATTGCAGCTGCAAATGTCCGAGTATTGTTGTAGAGTACAAAGATTTGAGATTTGTTTTATATGTAAGATTTATTGCCTTCGTTAGAGCTTTGGAGAGTTGAGAAATGACAGGAAATGCATCACATTGTGATGTTTTTCATACATTTTGCTCATCCATACATGTAAATGAAGGTGATTAAATATTAGAAGCATTTTTGAGAACAAGTTGAACTCCTTGAAGATACAGCCAGATATGCTCATGTCTGAGGACCTTTTCTGGCTGCCACATAGCTGTTTACTCATTATACGTCCTTCATATTAATATCCTCATCAGGATTCCATCCAACACTAAATGGGAAAGGAGCTGTACGGGCCCCTTCATATGAATGAATAAAAGGAATAAATGAGAACATGAATATTTAAGGCTTTGAATATAAAGTGAGTGAGCGTGTGTGAAGAAGCCAAAGCATTAAAATCAACTTAAAATATTTAATGTTCAAAACCAGTAGCTGTGTGTAAACATGAGGGCTCAGCAACACTGGATGTTGATCAAATACTTGGATTTGTCTTGATGTAATTTAAGACAGAGGTCTCAACCACTGGTAAAGACCAATGACAGAGACCAATTAACCTCACAAGTAGAACTAAAACAATAATAAATGAGTCAATTGGCAAAAAAGGTATCGGCTACAATCTCTGATCGCAGATTCATTACTGACATTGATCATCAAGGAAAAATTCCAAACATTCTTCAGGTTCTGCTTCTCAAAAGTGTGGATTTGCGGTTTCTCTTGATTTGATATAGTTTTTAATTGATTATCTTTATGTTTGGACTGTTTGGTTGGACAAAACAAGACGTTTGAAAAACTAGACCGTAAGGTATGAGAACATGTGCTGCGCATTTTCACTATTATCTGACCTTTTACAGACTAATCCATTAATCAAAACCATATCATGTCATGAGTTGCAGCTACACATATGAGTCTGCTAGTAGAGCCAAATTTAAGGATTTTATCTTTATAACACAAGTCACCATAAGCCTTGAAAGTTATTTTTAAAAGCATTCTGCTCTCTGCTGATCTGACAGCTTGCTTTCGCCCAGTGTATTACGAATGCTCATCCCAAATGTCATGAAAACATCATCTTATAGTATCTTTGATCAGCTTAACGGACTACTTTTAATGAAGAAAAGAGGTCTTCAAAGTTATGCTAATGTGTAGTTTTTGTCCGTTTTTTTACTGAATGAATATTTTAGAGAGGGCATGCAGGCAAGCAACGTCTACTTTATAGAGTCACCGTACACTGAATCGTTTTTGTAGCCATCAACACAGTTATGGTGGTGCTTCGACTTCATTTCAAGATCTTTTCAACTTGAATCATACATCTGCAAAGAATTACTGCGCTACTACATCCTCCGTGTCATCAAGGCAACACATGCTGTAGTGTTCAACCCAGTAAAACACAAGAGCCAGAGTTACTGAAATGGTATTATGATAATTCACTTTAATGTAGGCATCATACTCTCGCTCACGCGCAGGTAAAGACGGCGCATGCAACACATGTATACTGTCCTGTTACACAATTTCTTTAGGTTGCTTTATAAAAGTTGCCCTCTTCTCCTCATCTTCTTCTTCGGTCTTTTGCATAGTAAACACTTTGTTCTCCCGTCTCCCTCTTATCTTATCTTATCTTATTTCCCAGTTCCTTCACCTTAAAATGTACTGCTGTGAGTGTTAGCTAGGGGGCAGTGGAAGGGCAAAGAAAGAAAAAACAGAGATCAAATGAAGATTTCAAGGAAAGGAGAAGAGAAAGAGGAAGAGAAGGGGGAGGGGGGTTAAATGGGGAAACAAAGAGAGAAGTGACAGCTGAGAGTGCTGGCAGGGATAAAGTGCAGACAGAGAGGGAGGCTGTGAAGAATAGTAGAGAAGTGTACAATAACATGAAAAACACTGCTAGCTCTAGATCCCATTCTTATTTACACATACACTGAACCACAAGTCATACAGAATTATTACATCTACGTTATATGTTCATTTCACAGAATCTCATATTTTCTCGTCAAGGACAGCAAAACAGTCTTTGTCTGTAAAGCAAACTCTTTAGCCACGCATGTTTTGACACCACGTACACAGCATTCGGAGTGGAAACTATAACTTGATTTGAGCCTGGATATTTCAAAAGTCACTTGCATTGATAACTTGGACACACAGAGGGGTTGTTTTTCTCCTCTGTGATGTCAAAGCAAATCTTAAGGAGCTACTGTACCAACAAATATGGCATGCATAGAGGAGCTGCACCACAAAGACTGTATAGGCCTACACAGCACTAACCCACTGCGTACACACTGCCATAGAGAAAAGAGAAAGAGAGATTAAGCAGGAGAAAAAAGGACAAAGACATTTTAAATATCACTGCCAGACAGGCATTTGGGGGATTTCTCTCTTTTTTTTTTTTCTTTTTTTTTTTTGCATCAATTTGGAAGACGAGACGTGCTTAAGACTAAGTTCAGGACTAACTTAGACATGAGGTTATAAATCAGGACCTTTATCATTCAAAACCCTTCTTTCAAACCACAGCCTGCACAGACGTGTGTGTGTGTGTGTGTGTGTGCGCGCACATACATGACATTGATCATGGAATGTTCATGACGCAACTTTTACAGGTCGAAGAGAAGTAAATCAAGTAAACAAATACGCTGTTGCTGATCAATAGAGCACATACACATTCACTATGACTCTTGATCGTCGGCCTCTGCGTTGACCTGCTCGTCATGAGGTCCTGTGAATACGACACACGCCTGGAGGTTTCTGGAAACTCTAAGTTACTGGTCAAACTCAGTCCCACTGTGACCAACCAGCAGCTACAGCTGTCTGCAGTTTGTACTTTATCCTGCTGCCTGTGTGTTTGTAGATGTAATCATGTAGCATGTGTGGCGGTTTATGATTATTGTCCGGTTAAGATGCTGGCGTGGGACTGAAGATTTAAATGAGATGTTGTGGCTCGAGCTTCAGTGGTTTGATGAGATGATGGAAGAGTCTTCGGTGATCTAACTGGGCTGTGAGGGTTGGAGTAAAGTCTTGTCGGGGCTGCGTCTAACCAACAGGAACTCCTCAGACTTGTATGATGAATTCGGGGTTGGTGTAGGAGAAGCCTTGAAACTCGTTCTGGTCCAGATTCATAATGAAGAGCTTGTCTGTGGGCGTCAGCTCCACTACCATCTTTGTGAACTCCTTGTCGAAGTTGCCAACGTCGCGTCGAGATTTCTGCCACAGGGAGACAAGGGGGGGACGTGTTAGAAAGGTTAAAGCCAGAGTGAATTTGTGTCGCGTTTAAAAAAGCAGTTTAGAAAGACGACGGTTGACAACGAGCAAAAAGAACTCTCTCATCGAAGCACAGAGATGAAGGGTAGAGAAGGAGGCCTGTTTCAGCACACAGAAATACACCTTTTAATAATCTGCAGAGGTGGGACAGTTATTGTCGTGCAAGTCACAAGTGTATGAACTGCAGACTAAAGTCAAGTCAGTCCTAAATGTTGTGTTCAGAGTCCTAAACAAGTCAGTGTACCCTTCACCAGATTTAATGTAATTTAAAACCTATAAACAGTTAGTATAGTACATTTACAAAAGCAGGCTGTGTAAAACCCCCAAATCCACATTAAAGAAGGTCTGTGTTAAAACAGTAGTCAGGCGTTCATGAACAGTGAAACAGGTTTTGCATGCTGTAATCAAGTGTGTCAATATGGGCACCTCACGAATGTTTTAAGACAGACCTGAAACATGTGAACCTGTTCCTGTACGACTAAGTGCAGTCATGAGTCAACTTCTAAGTCGAGTTGTGGGTCATGTGTTTTCTGATTTTGTGAAGTCCACATCTCTGATTGTCTGTGAATGATGGTCACACACCACTGATTCCATACAGGACTAAGGGGAGAGGAAGTCGACAAAAGAAACAAACAAACAGACCCTTCCGACAAAGCCAAGAAACAGTCAAAAGATGAAAAGGACCCACCGAAAAAAAAAACTATTCAACAGCACAGATGCAGAAAGACCCAAGACAAACTTCCAAAGCCAAAGAGAAAGAGAGAGGAAATGTTCCAGTACAGAAAAGACGAGGCTCGATAGAAACGGACCAGCTACAGACCAAACCACACCCGGAAAGGATTTCACACAGGGAGGTGAAGCAGTGAGCCCCAGGCAAGACGTGACACACACACACACACACACACACAGTTTCCTACCTCCTCCTTTTGTCTCATCACAGGGCTTCCAGCTGAAATGAGAAGGGGCTGGAAACTTTCCCACCTCTACCACTGGTCCACGAATTCACCACTAATTCAGCTCATTTTTGGGTATGAGGCAGGTGTGACGCTGCATATTTTATCTCTGCAGCGTGCGTGTTTGTTTTGTGGATTACATAATAATTTATAAATTGTTAATAACACAATAATGTAGATATCTTGTTATCTAAAAGCAGAATAAGGGAGATTTAAGTGTTTAATTAATGACAATTTAACACGATAACACGGTTGAAAATATAGATTGTTTTACATAAATATCAAATACTTGTTTTTTTAACTAAATATTTCTTCTCACTCCTTGATGAAGACCATGAGATGAGAGAAGTGGTAGGTGGACCTTGAATTAAATTTTTTTTTAAACAAGTTTATAATCCATTCTCAACCTGCCTGTGAATAGAGTACGTGAGTATAAACAAACTGTAAGGATTTGTTCACGTGTATTAAAATATGATAACATACACAACAACTCCACATTCGGTTGTTTTCGTTTTATGAGCTCTGCACATAATCACAGTTTCTTGTTGTGAATTATGTAAAAATAGGGGATTTTCCGAAACCGTGACAAGATAGCCAAGACTCAAAGTGAAACTGGAACTTCCCACTTTTGTTCCAGAAATAAGAAAACCTCATTCAAAATCCCACTGACATTTTTAACCACGCCAATAACAAAACATCCAGCTGTGGAACAGAGCCTTTCTCAACAGTATGTCATGTGGCTTTCTTCATATGTTTAGATAAGGACAGTGGGTTTCTTTTATCTAATACCATTATTTATTTAATATTTCTCTTTTTGAGTGTCTGCATTTGGTAACTTCACGTCCGTAATAACAGCTGGACCAAGAGAAGTGAAGCAGTTGCTGTAAAGGTTTTTATACAGTCATGATCAGAAACGGTCATGTTTCCAATTTTTTTGTTGTAATCGGCTAAATAATTGGAAAAATTTACTTTTAAAGATAAACCAAATTAAATTGACATAAGCACCCGCATGTATAAAGGAGACGGTTAGCTTAGCTTAGCATTAAGACTGAAAACAGAGTAAGACAGCTAGCCTGGCTAAGAAATACTCCAGCACATACAGCCTTCATAAAACCACAAATTGTTTTTTGTACAAATTAGACAAACAAGACATAATATTAATGCGTGAGCTTTATAGGTACTGGTAGGTGTTTATTTTTTGGACAGAGAAACCGGCAAGCTCTTTCCACCTGTTTCCAGGTTTTATACTAAGCTAAGCTAGTCTTCTTCTGGCTGTAGCTTAGCTTTTTAGATGATCTTCTTAACAAACCAAACATGTCCATACATTTTGAACTATTTCTGTGAAGTGTTAGCATTTTGGGTGTAGCAGCAGTAACAAGGCAGACACAGCAGAGGGAGTCTGGTAGGCACCAGTGAGTATATTATCAGTTTCCAGTCATACAGGACAGTTACACAATCCACAGAAGCATCTCTCTCATTCAGAACAATTTATCCAAATACCTCTCTGATATATAGAACTCAATATATATATATTTTTTATTCATATCTATTTAGTCATATCTCCATTATATGTCACCATTACCATCAACATAATAAGCGCTCGCTGTTTTCACCTGGCAGAATCATCATCTTTATCAGCGAGCATCTTTGTATAACAGAAACAAATCTGCGATGCCACCATGCGACCGCTTCCCTTTTTGATACAAGCTCAAAACACAAGATTTGACACATAGTTTACTAACCTGCATCGTTACACGGTTACAAAAAGATAACACAACCTGCCTCACAATGAAACACCCGTTTTCTCAGATAATTCATTTTATATATGAAAATGACTTTCTGAGGGTACTGTATTGTTGGAGAACAGATAAGCTATAATGCATATTCTAATAATTATACATGTACTGCAAAATGGCACAAGATGGCTACCCTTCATCACAGTTGTTGAGGACACTATTTTCCCACATCCTCGTGATTCTGAACCCTATTTTGGCACTTTTGGACATCCTGTTATTGTAAGCTAACAAACTACCAGCTTCACGAGACTCGACAAGGCTTCGTCGTATGGAAAATTCTCCAAAAATGGTTGTTTACAAGCTAAGACATATGCCCTCTGTCATTAAAAACACAGTGTAATGTGGTGAATGTTTTCAGTAATGAATCAGGAGAAAAGTAATGAGCTTTCAGTCAAATTCCACTAACTTGACGCACACTTACACTCTTGCTTAATGACTTCTATCATCTGACTGGTTAAAAATGAAAATGCAAAAGGTTTAAAGATACGCTCACCACAATACTGACTGAACAGAAAAAGTAGAAGTATTTGGTCCTATAGACAAAATTAAAGTCAACAATAGGAAACTAATTAGTACTCAAACAATCATAGCAAAGCAATTGTTCAGTTTTCACTTACACTGTATGAATATTACCAATATGTGATCATAGTACACTCATCAATATTACTGATAGGTCATCATAGTCAATATGTAATTACAGGGAGGGTGACACAGAGATGGAGCAGGTTCAGGTCAGCCCTGAGGGCGCATGCCGACATGAACCTGCTGGTGTGAGCAGCTGGGCAGCATTCAGGAGCAACATTTCTGCACCAAAGATTGAAATATAGCCAGTAGAGCTGATATGAGAGGAGCAGTGTAAGATGACATGCTGAACCAAAGTAAACTGAAAACAGTGTCACCGCTGAAAACAAGACTAGTCTCCCACTGGCAGTTTGACACGCTGATTGTTTATCCCGATTGTTACCATTTGAGCACCTGTCTGCATTTACATATGAACGTTATTTGAAGAAACAGTTTGACATTTTGTGAAATACGCTTATTTGATTTCTTCCCGAGAGTTAGATAAGAGGATTGATATCACTCTTATATCTGTACATTAGGTACAGAGCTGGAGTCAGAAGGTGCTTAGCTTAGCATAAAGACCAGAAAGCTAGAGGAAAACAGCTAGCCTGGCTCTCCTCAAACATACTGCTACCAGAACTAAAGTTTATTAATCAAGACATTTTATCTCATTTTTTTAATCTAACCACAAAGAGAAATGTAAAAATGACCATGTGCAACGACCTGCCAGTTGAGGGTAACAAGGCCGATGGGGGTTAGCCAAGCTAGACTACCGCTAGTGAGCTAATCTGTTAGCATGCTTACTGCTGGCTGACTACTACTGGCTGTGCGAGCTCTTAGATGGTGCAAGTATTTTGCTGGGCAACAGACCCTCAACATCAAAGAATTGAATGATCACAGCCACGCTAGCAACTCTGTGAGGCTGTACGTAGGCACAGTGGAGCTAAATGCTAACATGCTCAAAACGACACTTAAAATGCTGATGTTTAGCAGGTCAGATAGGTTTATAATGTTGACCATGTTCACCATCTTCAGCATGCTAACACTTGCTAAGTACAGCTGAGGATGATGGGATTTTTCCTTGATTATATTTGAATCACAGTGATAAGGTAGGCTACTGCTTTATAAAAACTAAGCAAAGAATAAACACTGCTGGTTGATTAACAAGCACTTCCCCCCCATAGCTGTGTCCCTCACTGGTGAGTTTCTTACGATACCTGTAGACAAGCCACCAAAAAAGTAGCTTAATGATGCCTACAGTTGTCTTTGTCTATCATGTGACCCTCGCTTTTCAGGTCGTAGTAGTTCCTAGAGATTCTCCCAATTTTATAAAGGAGTTATATGGTGTTACGTGTTAATTAACAGTTTAACAGGAGAGAGCCAGGCTAGTTGTTTCCTCCTGCTTCCAGTCTTTATGCTAAGCTAGGCTATTGGCCTCCTGGCTCCAGCTCCATACTTTGTGCACAGACTAATTGACCAACCTCCTCATCTGACTCTCAAAAAGAAAAAGAATATGTGTATTTCCAGAATTGTTGAAGTATACCTTTAACATTTCACCCTGCCGAATGCAACCTGGATATGACATCATGGTTATTTTTTATTTTATTTTAAGTTTTTTATGTATGTTTCCGAGGTGTGGGGGATTACTAGTGCAGCCAGTTGATATGTGGCATGGTCAGTGAGGTGTGTGAGGGTACTCAGGGTTAACAAATGAGAAGCCTTGGAATTCTTCCTGGTCCAAGTTGGCTAGAAGCTCCTGATCTGGGGGGGTCAGCTCTGGGGGGTGGCGTGTGAAAAAGCGATCAAAGTTCTCCGCATCACGCCCACACTGCCGGGGAGAGGAGAGAGAGAGAGAGAGAGAGAGAGAGAGAGAGAGAGAGAGAGAGAGAGAGAGAGAGAGAGAGAGAGAGAGAGAGAGAGAGAGAG
>JAVQJD010009275.1:0-27325 GCA_036023655.1 Nannoperca australis | reverse complement strand
TTGAGCTCAGGAGCTCTGAGCTGCAGCGGACTATGCCGATCGGGTGTCCGCGCTAAGTTCGGTATCGATATGGTGCTCCTGGGGGAGCCCGGGACCACCAGGTCGTCTAAGGAGGGGTGCACCGGCCCAGGTCGGAAACGAAGCAGGTCAAAGCCCCCGTGCCGCTCAGTAGCGGGATCGCGCCTGTGAATAGACGCTGTAGTGCAGCCTGAGTAATACAGCGGGACCCAGTCTTTTTTACAACCATCGACACACTGCTGTCACAACACACGCTCAAACATTACATCTTTACCTCAACAGCGGCTTCTTCGTCTTTTTATTCCGCCAAAAACCTTCACAAACCAGCTGCTCTGCTTGTTCTACACCGCCTCCCCCTGGAGGACACCTGCAACTACATCACCCGAACACCTCTCACGACGTTGTTGAAGTGTTGTTTGACTCTGACTTCAACTCTTTACATTTTCAATAACTTATCTTGACTTTTATTTCTTAATGCGCACCAATTCTGGCATGTCAGCTATGAATCTTACAAAAACAATCGACACAAAGGCAAATAAAAGAGTTCATAAACTCACCAAAGTGCCATTGTTTGCTTTGTTGTGGAGATGTGGATGACACTGAAGCTCCGCAGCTTGTTTCCGTGAAGTCACTGTGGAAAACGTTTCATTCAGTGTGACAGGTAAATATGTGATCAGCACATTAGTGGGATAACAAGAGAAGAAAATAATAGACAAATATGGTGATGTCTACTAGAAAGCCATAATCATGAGTATGGCTTTTCCTACTGGATTCCAAGTAATAATGTAATAAAAGTAACCAGATAATTTAATGATTTAATGATCTCCCATAATGATGATATCATGATGATATGAACCCACAGCAGCACTCGGACCAAACTACACCAAAAAGACTTCTTGCTTGTCAGCTAAATTACTTTATATGTGGGCTTTTTGGACAGCACATATTGAACAATGACATCTACATTTAATGCGGAACTTTAACTTTAAATAGATCTTTTATCTTCTGAGCAAGTTGGTAATATACTAACATGTTGGTGTTCTCTCAGGTTACAGGAGGGGGGCGGGGGGGTCCCCACTCTGCTGCAGGCTCATTCAACAGCAGCTTCATCACAGCTTCTTCCTCCTCTTATTCCGTGGAAAACCTTTACAGACCAGCTGCTCTGCTTGTTCTACACCGCCTCCACCTGGAGGACACCTGCAACTACATCACCCACACCGAACACTTCTTTTTGTTTGGGACGATTCAGATTTCATCCATCCTATTTATGTGGAAGGAAGTGAAAACTTGTCATCATCTTGCATTTAGCTGTCAGTTTATTCTGCCTCCAGACACATTTGATAAGTCTGTTTCCTTATAAAATGCACTACTAAAGTTTTAGATACTGATGTGTGATTATATGTGATATATTTAACATTCGTGAGGACTACTGTATGGAAGAAAAAAAGATTGTCATAAAAATACCTAAAAGTAATTTAAAAAAGATAGACAAGCAATTGTATTAAAACATCTCAGGAACACTGCCAGTATATCTTCTTAGCGACAGCATACAGTACCTCATCAAAAGAGACTCAAAGCGACAATGCACCAGCCATTTGATTTAATTTATTTGTTAGTTACACTGGTTAAAGTTCGTGGTCTTCTGGGTGGTACAGTTCGCTCATCAGTCGGTAGATATATGACGGTGCGTGTCCTCCAATGTTAGAGATGAACAGTGTGATGATCTCCGGCGGGACATAGTCGAACACCGGACAGTGCACGTTCACTTTTGAGAGAATCTCCCCTGAAATGATGAATGAAAAATGGTAAACTGAATTCCTCAGAAACCCAACATTTGGATATTATTCTCCAAAAGAGGGGGATTTATTTTGAAGGGCTTTAATAACTGATGTTCAAAAGAGGAAGATTTAGTTGTTACCTTCAGTGAAAGGTAGCACCTCATGTGGAGATACAAACTTATGGAAGGTATCTTCTTCATTTGGGAACTAAAAAGACACACAAAGTGGTTTCATCAGCGTTTGTTGTCAGCATGAATGATAGAAATCTGGCAGACTAGCGAGTATTCTCACCTGAGGCGAGAGCTTGAACATGGGAGCGCAAACAATCAGAGGAGTTGAGTGGTGCTTGGCTGCAAGGGCCAGAGTGTGTGTCCCGTTTACAGCCCTCAGCCCGCCGTTAGCCAGGACTGTCTGCGTACCAATGATGACCTGAAGAGAGATCACCGTGCAGTTTAACCCACACACCACGATATGACGGCGTCAAAGTCCTCTGTGGTGTTAACTACCTTATTGACGCGAGACATGACTGCAAATATGGCAGCGTCTGCAATCACGGTTGTTTCGATGCCAGCTTCTGAGAGGCTGGTTGCCATCTTGTGTCCCTGGTGGGAAGAAATAAGTTGATTAACAACGTTTTATCTGAGTGACACCAGTTTTTCTTGTTTTTTTCCCCACGTGAACATGCAAACGTCTTGTGTGTCGGACGTGTTTGAGCGACCTGGCAGAAGGGGGCGCACTCTGCCACGATGACGTGGAACTTGCGTTTGCGTGCGGCGTCTTTGAGGAAGGCCTCCACGGTGCGAGAGCGGCCAATTGTCATGATGACCTCATTAGAGTGAATGTGCTCCAGGGCCTGCATCGCGATGTTGTCAGTGGTGCCCTCTGGAAAATGAAGTGGTGAAAGGAGTTTTTAAACTTCACAGAATAAATGCAGACTTCAGTTTAAGTGATTAATATCGGAGTACGACAAAAAAAACACACAAAAAAAACGCACCCAGCTCGGTCAGCAACTCGTTGATGGCCTCGATGACGTTCGCCTTGAGGGCGGCAAAATGCTGTCTGAAGTTCTCCTCGCTGAGCCCACCCGAGGTCAGCAGCTTGTGGAGAGATTCCTGCTGGTCTGTCTCTTCACTGCTACCGCGGGATCTGCAGAAAACAACAGAGCTCATAGAAAGAGGAAGTGCAGAAAGACACTCTGCTATTTAAAGGCGCAAGACAAGGAGAGAGGCATTACCCTGTAGATGTGGTGAACACTTCAGGAAATAAATATTTAATTGGGTTTAAATTGAACTGTTCTTTAGAGAGAGAAAAAGAAGACATTTTCCCTATAAATTAGTACCCAATTACATAATTAATAATTTGGAAAACTGGAAAAATACATTATCTAAAGAGAAATTGTTTGCATATATTGTTAAATTTCCTTTTTTTAAATTTTAAAACAGGTCTTAACTGTTAAATTAACTCTTATAATAAATAATTAGGTTACTAATGTTAAATTAGTGAAAACCAGAAAAGGATGTAGCCCAATAATAAAAGCACAAACATTGACCAAACGTAATGGACGCTGCTTTTCACAGCATTTGCTTTCGATGAGGCTATAAGGCGACAGCCTGTAGGACTCGTCTGTATACCTATATTCCAGATCTGTAATATACATGAGCCCTGTGAGAGTGTATAATCAATGACCCTAATCCATAACCTTTCCTGTGTAGTGGCTGGTTTCAACTGCCCCTCACCTGGCATATTCTTCTCTGATGATCTTCAGCACCCGTCTGATCATGTTGCCAACAGTGGTCTCTGACGGCTGGGCGGCAGTCATCCTCCTGCCCTCTTTCCGAATTATATCCATCAGATCGCCTGAAACAGAGAATATTTCAGTGGAAATAAGATATCGGTAAATGCTAACGCTTGTGACATACAACTCAGTCCACTGTTAACCCCCATTCTTACTCTTTATACTCTAATCGTATAGTATATACTATGTAGATGTATTTCACTATGTATAACAGTTTATTTGACAGAAAACTACCTTTAAGAAGAATAAAGCTCTATTTTTTGTGATCTGTCTCGTATAGAAAACAAACTTGCTCTCTTGGTGGTTAACCAAAGGCCATTATTAGGAAGTCGTTACCTTGAACAACACCTCCTCCATCTGTAAAACTCAGGAACTGTAAAGTATCAAACTATTAAGCTACCACACGCCTGACAGCTGCGGCAGTAGTTACAATAGATTTGACGAAAAGACCACACTGTTCAGCTACAACGGCAGCTTTCACACTAGTTACCAGTACTGCTGTAATGTCTGAGCTAAACTGGAAATTGAGAAACAGAGTAGCACGAAGCACCTGCGCTGTTCCACCGTGCCTGGGCTGTGATTCTGCGGAGAAGGGCTGTCGTCTCTCGGGCTGTCTCCGCCGAGCCCCGCAGCGGTCCCGTCCCGCTGCCTCCGCGCTTCAGGTCGGACAGAAACGCTTCAATTCTCTCCGTCAGGTCTGTTTCTTTGTCTGGGCCCGGCATAGCTGTTAGAGAAACGGCTTGCTGTCAGAGTATAGAATACTTGATATTTCTACCATGCAAATGTTTTGACAAGGAAGTACTTCTGGAGTACATCCGGGTGATTGTGACTGTGCTTTCATTTGATTGGTGGAGCGCTGCGCGAGCTATTGCGTCAAGTTGGCGGTGTGTTAGCAAACAAACAGCTGTGATCTTCGCCGGTTTTGAGCGCTTCGGACTACCTAAACTTTTGTTAAATCACGCGTGGTCACTCCCCTTCAGAATGTGTTCCTTATTTAGAATGAAACACTGAAATATGAAACTGAAATGACTAAGCAAACAGCCTACAGGCATAATATTAACTCATTGTATAGTACATACAGTATCATTTTCTTTTATTAATGTTTAATGTGGGTATAGATTTATTTATTTAGTCGGCTTTTTATCGGGACCTCAGTACTCAATTTCGTACAATAGCATGTGGAGAAGATCATCCTTCTTCACAATTTTGTTCAGCAATGCTAGAGGAATGGCTCCCGCAAACAAGACAATCTCAGTCTCTCAGCCGGTTGGTTCGTTGAACACTTTTGGATGGATTAGCTTTAGCTTTATTCCAAACTGGAGGGGACTTTGTGCAACCATTTCCTGAAAGTTAAGTAGATCACAGTTCTCACGAACTAAATCTCTGGATAATATTTATCCACTACAATCTTCAGTAACCAGTTGAATATGGGCCACCACCACTTTTTTGATCTTATCGTGATATGGTAGCTTTAGACCTGATCATGCAGATCCACTCTGCCATGTTTTGGGTGTATGCATAAATGTAGTCTGGTTATGTGAATCTGTCATTGGTCCTTTTTCGACATATTCCATTCATTTGTTGCTATTACAATGTTCATGTTCTTCCACCTCATGAGTTTTTCTTCTTGTATCAAAAAGTTTTTGGTGACGCTTCAAACTCTCCCATGGGCGTAAAAGGAAACAAGTGGCTTTGATGCACAACTGCAATAACTTCTCATCTAATCAGTGACAGGCAATGAAATAAAGAGGGTGTCATGTGCGCAGGAACACTTGTCTCCTTGACCCAGTCCAATCTCAGGAAGGAGAGTGGGATCCATAACATGCCTCAATACGAACAGTATATCAAGTTAACGAGGCAACACTTCAGAGCTTAAAACCACCGGACTGTGTTCTTGTTGGATTGTTTTGCTGTCTTTGTGCTTTACCACTCTTTGTTTTGGCATCATTATATGATGGCTCCCATTGTCTTGAGACGAGAAGGTGCCCTCGTCACAGCATTAAGTAGTATTGAGGAAATCGTCTCATGCAGCGGTGTTGTAACCGGTAAGGTGATGGTCAAAAAGGTCAAAACCCTTTATAGTCTGTCAAGTCCAAAGATTTCAGCTGGTGTATTGAAAAGATGAGTGGACATAAAGCTAAATGAAGGAGAAATCATACATAGCATTAGCAACTAACATTCATACCTAGTCTATTGTCCCACTAGTCAAAATAGTGACAATTAACCAACCTGTATAGCATTTTTTTATATATATATATATTTAAAAAAAACAGATTTTCAAAATTGTATTTTACAAAACCCAGTGTGGTGTCAAAGCAAGGCATGGCTTACTCACCTTCTGTTGATGACTAATTAGGTCTATAATGAGCCCCTGTATCGGAGCACTGTTCTTGCTTTTAGTCGGTTGTTTGAGAGGGATGTGCTGCATTTTTTATGACATCTAGCTCTTGTTGCTATGGAGTTGAATGCACTTGCATTGGATAAAAGCGTCTTCCAAATGAATGTAATGACTCCATCCCGTCTTTAAAGTGCACCACGTAAATGGTCATGTGACCATTTACACCAAAGAGGTGAAACAGCACATTTTTCTTCAGGACAAGTTGATCGTGAATTACACATGAACACTGTAGAAACAAGTACATTATAGTCTGGTAATAACATGTTTTTAGTGATCAGCATATCAATCAATGATTTGTCATTTAAATATAAAACATTTGGAAGAACTATAACTCTATATAGTTATATAACTATAGTGCCATTTTCTCCTATAGCAGTTTCAGTCCAGCACTCACAATACTGTAAGATTATAGAAGATATGTGGGTTGATCAAATTTTTATAATTAAGTTTTTAAAAAAGCCTTTCAGACCCCATACATTAGGTGGGAAATGCATGTTAGACTACATCACACCTAATGTAAATCCATCCAATATTTTATTGAATAAAAGCCCAACACAAATTTACAAAATTTATCAGTCAACATAAAAATCATTGATTGTGCACAATGCGCATGTCCATTGTTAAAAATGTATCCATGAGAGATGCCTCAATTAATCCCTGTCAAAAACAATATTTGCAACCACCCACATTCTCATGTAACCCAAGCCTCGTTAGTATTTCTAAAGAAAAGAAGCACGCTGGATGGATCTGCAAGTACTGTAATTAGGAAGTGATATTTTGAAAATGACAAAAGAATAATAAAATTTACCAGTGTGTAAGGAAAGAGGGGCGTTTGACTGATAGCAAATTTCAGAAAATGTTTGAGTAGCCTATTTTACATTTCCCGTCAAAACCTCCACTGCACTCTGATAAGAGAAATTTGCACAAGTATATATATGAATTGTATCAGAGAAGTCAGGTGGTTAAATTACTCATATACTCATATACATAAACATAAACATACAGTATGATCCCTCTTAAGGAGATGGTTTTTGGTTTCTGGCTACCTTTAATTGGTGACAAATGAATGTTCAGGTGTTCCAAAAAACAAAACTAGAACGTGCAAGACCTCATAGAAGTGACCTAATTTATAACTAAGAGAATATTACTTAACCCCCCAAAGAAAAATATAACTGTAGAAGCAACTAAGTAGCATTTACAATATGAAAACGAACTAAAGACACAGTTAAATTTAGCTACCAAACATGTATGCAAATTAAGTGAAACAATACAGAAGTTCAGTGGTTGCCAATTTTCTCATCCAAGTAACAACAACCCACTTTTTTTTTTCTTCAAAATAGCCTTCACTTGATAAAAAGGGCACCACGGATCTAGTTTGCTTGGCATGGCAAAGAATGTGTACATCAACGGAAGGGCAAAAGACATTCGCTCATGGCACATCCATTCAAACATCGCTCCAAATCAAACATCGCTGTTCAACTGACTGAAGGAACAAGTTCTTATTCAGTAAGCTGCAACATTCAAAACAGTGCAGACAGAAACGTGAAGTACCATGGAGATGGACATATCTCACTAATGCCGTGACATACGCCTTCCCATGTCATGTGCATTTCTCCCTACAGCGCTTTTCATGTTTCAAACCACTAAATAAGCAGGTGAATCATTTTTCAGAGGACAACCTTGGTATTCTTTCTCTTACAGCTGTGAAAACTAGAATTTGAGCCCCTCAACCCCACTTGCTGTTGTTTGCTGAAGCTAGTCCAAGGAGGGCGATTGTTGGGATGCGTTGGCTGACTGGCAGGCAGCTTCCCCCGAGGTAAGGAGCCGGGGGGTCCGCTCTACTCGATCAGCTTCTTTGCCTTGAAGAAGCGCCGCAAGTAGAAGACCTGCCATGTGGCCAGCCCGATGAGGCAGCACATGGAGAATATGCTGAAGTACAGCACGCGTGTGTTGGTGGATTCTGGAGAGCGGCAGGGGAAAAAAAGAGGAATGGTCATGCTATTGGTCAGTGACTTTGTTCATACAATGAGCTAAATAACAGACGGAAAACGTTACTCTTATTCCACCTGGTAATTAAAACCATGTCTTTTTCTGACCACTGCAATTTTAGCCATGACATGTCGAGAACTACTCAGATTATATTAAAACATGGTAATGGATCATGGAAGTGCTCAACCTGCAAGACACTCCCACCAAAATCTTTCCTACGTGCCAGAAATCCATTCGTTCGTCAATCTTTCAGGTAACTAATTAAGCGTCGACTCGTCACCCCTCCCCAAACTGCACGAGAGTAAGCAGTTACATACTCATCAGTCGTCCTTTCCCTGTGATCATTTATGTGCAGTTCCAGGGAAATGACAAATTGCACCGTTTTCTTACCATTGGTGTCCCGCATCTCCTCCTCTCTCTTCTTCATGTAAGCAAAATCATTGACGATGGACTCCGACAGGTCCTCCAGTCGCCTCAGCTCCACCTCGAGAGGCTTCAGCTTCTCCACCTTGGCAATCTGGAGCGACAAAACAGAAGCTCCTAAAACCACTGAAAAAGGGAAGACACCAATGGGTAGGAAAGATAGAACGACTCTTCAAGCAGTGTCGTTATATACTTTGTCCAGAAGGTGTCCCTCTTGAGCTGCGTACACGTCTTTATAAAAAAAACGGCTACTCTTGTACATTTAGGTTGGTGAGAAAGCTGCAATTTGAACTCTGGTGTGAACCGACCAGCTGCGGCACCCGAGAAGGTGGGCCTTGATCTTTAGCAAACTCTGTGCTATTTTTATTTTATTTACACAAGAATTAACTCTGGTTGGTGTGTGTGTGTGTGTGTGTGTGTGTGTGTGTGTGGATGATGCAGGACAGGTCACCAAAACTGCCCAATGAATAGGTTACCGGTCAGCCCATGTTACTTCTGTTAACATCTGTTGGTTTGTTAGTAAGTCTGCGTGAATCCTAAATGGACAAAACCTGCAACAATGCCTCAGTCTCTCTCTTTGGTCTAGACCAAACGAACCAAACTACAGCCTTAAGTTATGCAGCTGCTCCAGACATGGACATTTGCCTAATAGGAACTTCGCAACATCAAATAAGCAGAGAAAAACAAATGCTCGATATTCCAGCTTTCATCTGCCAAGTACACATTCTCAAACATTGTGTAACAGACGGGCTCTGGCATATTAACCACATACCCGTACATCATTTACTGAACAGCACACACTTGTTTAAAAAAAAAAAAAAAGGAACACACCCATCTACGTAGGTGAATACATGCCAACTTTCAGCTCCACCCAGGTATGCCCACTGGAGCTCTCCCTGAACATCCACCTACACGCTCCCTCAGCAGAACAGGACGTCATGATGGTGCAGCATGTGTGGGAAGGGGGGTGATTCTCAGCTCACAGGGTTATTATCACTTCCGTACTTATTAAGCTGCAGTGCCAAGAGCTATCCATTCTTAGAATGAAGGACTACTAAGTAATGTAAGTGGATGATGCAGAACATCGCGTCCCTATACAGGAAGATACTGAATGATGCACACAAATTTCCTGTTTTCTATACTGGAACACCTTGGCGTCATCATGTCTTAACAATGGACACTTGGTTATGCCAGTAATGCAGCACCAGGCATCTACACAAGTACATAAGCATTACCAGAGTAGAATATTCTCCCACAGCTCAACTTTATTTATTCATCTGATGAAGTCATTGCTTATTTCGATGTTCTGCAACAATGTCTTGATTCTGAACTCACTTTGTTTCTAAGGTAGTTAGAAAGGTGTACGTGCAGATTTAACCAAGTGGGTCAATCTACAATTTTTCCACTTCAGAGAACTTTAACTCAAACTTTTCATGTAATTTATGACTTTAGGGTGCCCCCCAAGGCCGTATTCAGACACAATCAGGCGCTGTGGCGATAACTTCGTGTCCCCCCATTCATTTGAATCAGGGTACGGTGCGGGCTGCAAAAACAACCAGCGGCCTGGGCAGAAAAGTTCAAACAGAACTAATCCGACGTCCTGCTGCGGCAGCCAATCACACTGGCGATCAGACCGGCAGACACCCAGGTGAAGAACAACTTTGCTTACCATGTAGCACTGTAGCATTAGCTGTTTTAATATTCCACCGTTTACTGAGAAACTGTGAATAAGGAAGAGAGATTGATTGATCTGCAACCCTGCTACAAGGATACTGTATCTGCCGTATCAATTTCACGATACTAAACAAAGCAAACAGTTCAGACTCCAACACTTACCTCTTCATAGTTTTTGGCCTCCACACCATGCTTCATGTCCAGATTTACCAGCTGGTCAGGCACTCTTCCAGTCCCTGATTAAAAAGAGCAGAGATTTAAGCATCGTATGCAATTTACTGAATTAAACTGTGTTCGCTCACTCTGCTACATGAACCTAGTTTGGTTCCAAACTTGCATAAACCCTAATTTACACGCCAACTAAGAAACTTCCATTTATCATCTTTTCTGTATGAATCATTATTAGTTTCCTCTCATTCCTTGTACATTATTTAACAAGAATGCAATGTGTTATTACCTTTCTGAACAACTACTCTGCAAATATAAATCATTATATAAAACATGACATGTGGTTCATTTCCATGAATTAATGTCTCTAATTTCATAACAATCTATTCATATCCCAACACCCAAAAATATCACCAGAGGGTTCAATGTCATCGCACATTTTATTTCTAAACCCCAACAGTCAGATCTTTGGCTCTTGCTCAGTGATAAAGACATAATGAACTATTATGTGTGTGTGTGTGTGTGTATAGATAACAGCTGTAGCATACTCTTTATGAAAAATAATGACATTGGATCTGGTTTTGGGGGGTTAACACACTTACCCATCGGTGATTTGCTCTCAAAGCACACCTCAAACATGTCATAGTCCTCTGTGGTGAACGCAAATTTTCCTTTTGTTGCATCTTCCTTGGAGTAAAGAGTGTGGCTGGAGGAATCTGTGATCTACAAAGTAAGAAAAGAATGCTATAAATATTTACTGTATTCCTAATTCAATGTATCGACTGACAGAAAATTAATTACCAACAATTTAGTAAATCAATCAAGTCCCTCACTAAGAAAAAAAAGTCACATTCTCAGGTTCCAGCATTTTAAATGCGAAGATTTGCTACTTTTCTGCCTTAGAAATGAATGTAAGATAAACTTAGTTGAATAAAACATTTAATTTAAGGATTTCAGCTTGGACTGTAAAAACTGCATTTAAAAATGATATTTTATAGATTTAACAATATAATAAAACTAATGGTTACCTGCAGCCACAATTGATTGCATTACAAAAAGTGTAAAACATTCATCGAAGACTAATTACCTCCTTAATACCAACAATGTTTATAATTTGGCAGCTGTTAAAACATAGAGACTGCTTTACAAAACCTTATTAGGAATCCTTTTTATGAGAATGCAATCAATGGGTTAATAATGAGATGATAGAATAGAAGCGCCTGTATGGTGTATTAAGGAAATCTATTGAACCCATTCATTTATATAACAGCAAGTTACACACAAGTTGTCGTTGACGTGTATATTAAAAGGCTAATGTGCTAATGTCGCTAGCTTGTGGCTGCCAGTTGAATGGCCGGTAAGACTGACGTGTAACAGCAACGGCGCCGAGCCGATGACACCGATGGGATTGTTTCACACAGTTGTGAAATAAACACCCGTAATTGTTGACACAAAGGGCGTTCATTAGTGTCACAATAATTTGAGTTTGTCAAAATGCATTCTTAATGATAATGTTAGCAAGCACTGACGTTAGCTAGCTAATTAGCTACTAAAACCAGGAAGACGAGTTTTCGGGGCCTAGGTTAGCTTCAATGCTAACAACAGTTGCCACAAATTCCAGCCGCACCCCACCGATAATTCAGCCTGTCTTTCTCACAGGATATGAATAACACTGAATAACCACTAGCGTAACGTTACTTAAACACAGGCGTTAACAGGGTGAAGCCATTTCGGCCTCAACACAGACTGGTTACGTTAACTGTAGCTAGCCGCAGGTCTGTGCTCACCTTCAGATTAGTTTTGGTGTTCGCCTGTTCGCTTATTTCATACTCCCCCGTGACGAGGACGTCTTTGTGGATCTCCTCTCGTAAGCACTTTCTTGAGTTGACCGGTAAAAAGAAAGAAATGGAAAATACTGATTCAATAAGAACCGGTAACAGCAGTAGCGCAGCGAGTCGAGCCATGGCTACCCTCAACCGACCAACCAGCCCGTGCCAGCAGCCAACCAGCTTAACACCGAGTTCCAACTCACACTGCCGGCCTGACTGAACCCTCCAGCGCCGCCGCTGACCTGGAGGGAGAACTACGCTCCGTCCACCCGCTGTTCTTCCACGAGTTTATTGCGAGGTCAACCCATTTGCGCATGGTCGGATAAACTCGTTTGGGGCCACTGGGTGCCTGGTCAGTACGCTACTCGGGCCTTGCATGTGGTTGGCATGCAACGTTACAAGGTACAAGTAATATTTAAATAGGCTATGTTTGAAAAATATAGAGATTGCAGACATACGGTATAGTCATACAACGGCAAATACTAATATATAGATTAAAATACTAAATAGACTGGTTGAACACCAGAGATACGACATTAGCTATATGTGAATCACAGCATTGATGGGGTGATCAGAGTCTTCCTCCAGGAGTTAATGGATGTCTGGTGTTGGATGTTGTTATTTTCCTAGAAACCATCTTTGAACAGAGACAAACTCACACATACATATCACATGGCCGAAGTTGCACTCTTAGATCCTGTGATGATACCTGATCTGCGTGATTTGCTGAAGAATCCAGTGAGTCTGAAAGCTAGTAAGTGGACAGTTGAGCTTAGGTTACTTTGTAATATATAGTGACAGGATTTGTAAAACTTAAACTTTGCAGGTACCCAACAGCAGTGTTTAGGGTTTAGTTTTTAGATAATGTGCTTTGTACAGTACCTGCTGTAAATACATTTAGCCAGTTGTGACCTCAGAATACACAAAGTTAAACATGGAAAAGGGACAACCTGACCTCATATTTGTGTAAATGTAAAATATTTACTGAAAGGGGACAGTACACTAAATATCACCCTTCATATTTACAATGTTACATTACCAGGTGTAGTCAAGCAGCACAGCACACAGTACAACGCGGCATCTGATATGTTTTAAGCTTTGTGCACAGTGGATGCGGTTTAAAAAGAAAAACATACAAGCAGATAGAGCTACAGAACAACTTAACTACTAACACAGGACTCCTCTGAGACAAAGACATTTCTGGAGCCCTTACATGAGCTACAGCACATTAATAACCTGGGGCCCCCTAGTGGGTCAAAATGGCCTTATTCCTGAGACTATAGTGGCAGAGTGTGGGAAGATTTGTCTTAGCATGTAAGTTTAAGGTAGTGAAAACCACAATAGGCTTTCACTTATTTTACGTAATCCCAAAAATGATTTGCAATGATTGACATATTTCTATCATTTTACATATTTTAAACCTGCTCCCATTTAAAGATACCATTATTGATACTACATTTGTAAGATTAGAAATCATCGCTTTTCATTTTGTTGTGCTAGTCTTCTAACTGTTCTCAATTAGTTTGTTGATATGTATAGATTTCCACTCAAAAATGTCTTTAATAACAGCATAATTGCATAATAATCCATCCGGTAAATCTGGGTTACGAAACAGACATATCATGCTCAGTGTTGGCTGGGGTATTTTGAAAATCCCAGAAGCTATTATTTTTCTGTCAGCAGCTCAGGGATTACCCAATTACATATGATAGAGCTGTCCAGTTTCCAGGGAAACATCCTTGTTACTGATCCCACGAGACGAGACGAGGACACGCTGCTGTGTGGGGAGTCTGGCACTAAGTGAACAGTAATTATTGGATAGAGAAATCCCTCCAGTATTGTAGCTTAGTGCGTCAAATAACCCCTAAGAATAGCATGTCACACACTCCTCCATGTTAAGGAGCTTTTAGGCAAGAAATGAAATTCACAAAACTTTCTATTCACATAGCTGTGACTAATCTACATTTGTAGGTGTTTTGATTTCAATACAATGTGAATGTCACATCTGACCATTAAATCTTACTTTATTTGTAACCATTATTTACCAAGTTTTGATTTTGAGCACCGGTATTTGTTGAGGTGAGATGCAATCTGTAAACCGCTTGGACAGGTGCTTCAATAATCTTACTATTGATTGACTAACCTCTTTTATCACCACTGTGCACTGATTCAGCATTGCATGCCATTATGAAAGTACCTTCACACAGCCGAATACTTCCTTAAATGAGCATGCATGCTGACGTAAGTTTCTACACACCCTTCAACTAATTGCTGTCATTCTTTGAATTGCACGTTATCACCTCTATGAATGCAGACATGCCGATAAGAACACAGTATCCAGACGGAATTCAAACCTAAGTTTGATTTGTCATACACTACTGAACACACACTGTCATAGCAATTTATGGAACATCTGCATTGTGTCAGATGGACTCACTCTGTTGACACCTATGACAGTAAAACAAAAGAAAGGAATATGTCAGCAAAACACACACTTTTCTTCAGTAAAAGTGTAATTTGGTGTCATTGTAAATGCACTACTGAATAATTATATCACTCTATCAATCAAACAGACACTCTGCCAAGGGGGGGAAGACACTGAAGTATTCATGGTTTCCTACAGCTTTCACATCCTCTCTCGACAAAAGAAAGGTATCAGGGGGTGGCTTTTTGTGGATATGGAGCCGAGCCAAACTGAGCTCTTGTCGTCGTGGCACGGAGGCAAACTCGGCTGTTTCATCATCGCTGTGCTCACAATTACAGCCAGGCAGGGATCTCTGTCTGTCCCCCTCCCTGCTATCCTCATACACTCATCATTTGCTCCTATCCTCTTTCTCGCCTCGCTCTCCTCTCTTTCTATCAAGCGTGTGCTGCTTGGTTCCTCCCCTGGGTTGCAGCACGCAGGTTGGCGTCATAGTAGTCTAATTTTACTGCTGTTGATGCTGATGTTAAAAGAAGCAATAGGCACCTGCTATTTCTGCTGCTACCCCATCTCCCTGGGTCTGGCAAAGAGGTATTAATAGACAGAGTTATTAGGCATTGCTTGGTCGCACGTAGAGGCTTTTTTGAGGAAAGAGAGGCTCTGCTGAAGCGCAAAGGAAAACAGATAGGTACTCAGAATTCAGCTGTTACACAATAGCAAACAGCCAATAAAACAAGAGGCTTTGTAAAAACAGTTTTCCACAATCAAGGAAGAAGCGTTGTACTTCTGCAACTTTAGTTCTTTAAATTATATCAAATATTTGAATCTTTTGACTTGTTTCAGGTTAGACTTTGGAGGAGAAGGCCTGTATCCATACAGGAAGCTCAGTAACAACTGCTGATATCCTCGGCCGTGTTGCACAAAAGGGTGTGTCCACACTCAAAGGCTCAAACGTCAGAGTAAGTTAGTTATTGTGCGATGGCAGTCTTGCCTTCAGCATGTCCCCCACGCGCACACAGTACGCACTTCCTGTGAAAAGCCATTAAGCAATCGGCCTTCCGATGATTCTTTACACAATGAAATATTGATAAAGGGTGAAGCAGCCAAGTGAGATGAAAGAATGACAATCAGAAGGTATGGGTAGGAGAGTTTTGATAAAAAACATGCTTAACAGTGAAGTGTTGCACAAATTATGACCACTCAACCTAGTTTAATTTGAAATTAAATAGATCACTGTGTTGATGATGCATCTTCTGTTTAGGAAAGATTGAACTGACAGGACTGGATACATCAGAATACAGAGCCAGAAAGAAACATCTTTTATGCACCTGGACCACGCAGCTATGAGTGGGAATAAAGAACCCAAACTGTCCTAAAGTTATGGAAAACTGTGTAGAAAAAGACAAAAATAAGGCAGTGATAGTTAAGTAAAAAAGGAAAATGAGCTTTAAAACTTGTGTTTACACTAAGTGCACATCTTGAGTGATTTGGATGTATCTGGGAAAACAACACAGGTGATTCTGATCTGGCCTACACTCTGCCTGCCTGCAGACCGTCAAGTGTTCATTTGTACGGCATTAACAACCAAAAGAAAAACATAATGTGCCAGCCTATTTGTCAAATACGTTTCTGCATCACCATCTTAAAAAATAGGTATTTACATGTAACCTATAATTCAAGACATTTTATGGATTGATCTTGGCCCAGCTGTGCTTCCAGAACAGCTGGATTTGGTGTCTGTCTGATGGGTGGGAAAGAAGAAAAAAAACACCACTTTACAGACGGCCACTCAACACCTTAAGTCCATCTGCGCAAACTGCTCTCTGTGCCTTTATGAATTATTTCTGTGGACTGTTTTCCCGCATTGTGGTGTAGCTCGCGTGTGCCTCTTAGACTGTGGAGGGGGGACATTTTGGCGAATTCAAACCTAACCGACGCAGATCGTGGTTAAAACGTTGCTTTTGGAACCTCTTGTGTAACCACACGCGTTTACCTGTTCTCCTGCAACGTGCACATATGAAAAACATATCGCCTCGATTAGGGAAGCCACGCGTCTTGTTTTCGCTCTTCCCTACAGACAAACAGTCAAATCAAATGTCTCTGTGGAGAGACATAAACACCAGAAACAAATACTTAGGGTTTTAGCGGAAAAGGGTGCCTGGCAGAGAAGCCCGTCTACTTTCTCTGCTGGCAGACAGCAGCAACGCGTCGTCGTAGCATGCTATATTTGGGCACGGAAGTACAACGTCAGCGCGCTTGCAAAATAAAATAAAAAAAAATGGAAAGAACGCACTGACGTCAGAGTCCTGACGTATAGTTAACCTTGGCAACAGACGGAACAATAAATAGAGCCAGTGGAGGTGCAGGAACTATACTGCTATCCCTTAAAGAGGCTAATTTTAGACATTATTTCAATTGTCTGGTGAATGCCACTGCGGCTGCTATTCTATCTCACTGATAATTACACATCTGCGGAGAAAATGCTTTCTATGTATGAGCATTGAGTCAACCACCGTGACAAATTATTGAATTTAAATAGCACTATCTTTTATTTACATATCAAACAACATTCATGTTTACTCTCTCTGTGTAAAAAAATAAATTGAAATTTCATAAATTAAAACCACTAATGTTTTCACAGAAAACTTCATCCTAAAGATATAGACCACTCAGACCATGGTTAAAACAAAGCACGTCAGTTTTAAGTTTCACAAACAGTTCACAATTACTCTCACATACCATCAACCAGAAAACAAACTGGATCAATAATAATAACTATTGCTCTGAACACACTACAACACGTTTTGTTATCTAGCACCATAAAAATCATATATTAACGCAAACGACTAGGTGGTATTAGTTAAAACATGCTTTTTAACTTGCTACATTGGTGTGATAGGCAAGTATAGAGAAAGGCGAATAAAATCATAAATAATTAATCTTTCCTTGTACATGTCCATGCCATAGCCCTGTGATCTGCACATCTATCTCATACAATAAGTAAATGTGCTTGATAGGAAGTACTATTGTTTTTGGAAGAGTCTTTAAAGGGCCAGCAGGGTTGGTGAGCTGAGGGAATCAGAGGACTGGTCGTTACTGCTGCTTCCTCTCCTGTGGGCGATGCCACAAGTGGGGAAGGTCTCCGCCTCTGGGAAGGTGAACACAAAAGAAGTGAAGGTGTTGGAGGCCGGTGTGCAGGTCACAATGGGCGTGCACAGGGGCTCAAAGTCACTGTTATTGGCCGAGGTGTGAAGGGGCTCCCAATCCTGAGATGTGTAGAGGGAGTTGGAGAGGTCAACCTCTGGCACTGACCGCGCCGTCTCCATCTCCGACTTGGTCAGCAGATCCAGAGACTCCTCCAGGACGGAGGCATCCAGGTCCGTCATCTTGACTGTGCTGCTAGTGCTGCTGCTGAAGATCGAGTTGGAGGTTGTGGTGTAGGTCGGCTGGCAGGTACTGACAGTGGAAGCCTGTGGGATGGTGGTCTGTGGCTGCGAGGACACGGCGGTGGAGAGGCAAGGGTGGGAAGCAGAAATGGACACCATGGAGAAGTCCGTGTCCAGCTCGGAGGGGATTTTGCAGATGGGTTGGTGGGCCGCCAGAATGAACTCAAGCCTTTCCTTCTCCTTCATGAGACTGGCGATATCGTTCTGCAGGCTGGACTTCTCGTCTTCAAGCTGATCGGTTTCCTGCGAGAGAAATAGAGGAAGTGGCATTAGCTTGGCTGTTGGATAACACCGTTAACTGTGGCAGGAAATACATTTCGATGAGTGATGGTAAATCTGTGGCATACTTACAGCTTGCAGGGTGTCTGTAAGCTCTCGCCTCCTGTTGCGGCATTTTGCTGCCGCCTGCTTATTTCTCTCCCTGCGAATTCTTTTCTTCTCATCCTCCTCGGGTGTAATCTGCACATAATACAAGAAAAAAAAGTTAAGCCTCCAGCTCGGTGCTAATTAATACACTGTAACGTGGAAGTCACTACTTGTTATACAACATTTGAAGTACGTGGTCAGATAGTAATTACCTGTTCCATTCTGCCCCTCTTGGTGGAGTTGTGAGCCTTGGAGGCTGCAGCCCTCATAGCTGGTCTGGAGTAGGTGGGGCTGGGGCTGGAGCTGTAGGGGTGAGCTCTGTGTGAGGGGGCCACTGAGGAGATCAAAGGCTGGACCATCCACTGCAGATCTGGGCTTGTTGAAATTGCTGTGACAGTGGGGATGAAGGAGGCACTTGATGCTGTCAGGTCAGTGAAATCCTGTAGGTAATAAAGCAAGAGGATCGTCAGTACATGTGGTACACCTTTCAGGAGAGGGATGCAGCATTGCAGGGTGTCTGAATGAAACAGGGGCTCTATAAAAAGCCGGGTGGGTTAAAAATATCCATATTATGTCAACTATGACGTTACACTCTCTCTGAGGAGTTTTCCAGGTGGATGAATGAAGCTTGCTGTGTGCAGCGCAGGTCTGTGGGCTATTTCAAGCCAAAAACTCAGCACATGCTGTTTGTCAGTCGGCTTACATTGATCGTTTAAAAACGTTGTGTTTAAGCTTTATGAGAATAATTAAGTGAATGCTAAAAGTAGCTTTATCTTTCTAGGTTCTTCCAAGAACAAAAACATGTAAATATCAAATTGCCTACATTGTGATAAAAGTTGAATAATATCGACATACCTGAGACTGGGGAGATCCCATGCTGGAGTAAGATCCCGCTGGTGACGGGTAGTATCCCAGGTTGTCCCCGGACGGGGAAGCGGTGCTGCAGCGGGAGGAAGAATCGCACTCCGTGTTGAAAGCGGTAAACATCATTGTTCCCAATAAAAAGACAAGTCGGAAGATCTAGACAAACTCTTTAGAGGGGGGATGTGACCTTGAGATAAGATGAGATAAAAAATTCTTTGCGTAGGTTTGTGAGAAACTCTCAAGTGTTGCTCTCGGTCTCTTGTACAGTCGCTCTGCTACAGAAAGTTTGAATGCCAACTCCGGCTGCTCGGAGCGCTTTTATTGCCTGAGAGAGGGCCGCCTGGATGACGTCGGCAAAATGGAGCGCTCCTCACCCGACACCGCGAGGAGAAAAACACCAAAACACGGACGTAACAACGCAGCAGTTGTGCCACCTACGGCGTGTACACGAACAATTACACAAAGTGTCTAACACGCAATGCCAACGCGTGGCGTTTAAAGGTGAACAGAAATATTTAGAAATATTCTTTTAAACTCACCCTCAAGAAATGGAACGTTCCAGAAACGGGATCCCCAGTACGTCATTTTCCATATATGGTGCATCCTGTAAAAGGGGCGGACCTTGCTGGGAAACACACCATCCGAGATTGGCCGACATCGACGTGACGTTATGTAAGACAACAAACACAGAGGCTGTTGTGAAGAAACTGAAGAACTGGGATAATGATTAGCAAGAGTACATCCTACACACCAAAGTACATCAAAGATAAATTTGAACATGCAGATTTGTCTGTTCTGAACTGTGTGTATCAAACTAACGTTTCAACACATTTTATTTGACACGTGCTCATACAATATGAGCAGTGAAATGCAGGGTGGTTAGATTGCTGTCACATATCAAAACATTAAAACGAAGATAGGAAAGGTTGAAAGTGAGTTTTGAAAGTGTAAGCTATTGTTTTAGAACTGGAAAAAAAATAGGACTTGAACATCTGAAAATAAGATTTGAATGTAAGAAATAATTGCTTGACTCTTGCATCGTTCAAAGTGTAATGTTTCCAATGTTACAAATCGCTGTCTTAAAGGTTTTGAAACTAACTTTGCAGACATTCAACACACAGATTCAAATCTGCTTTCTCAGCTTTGCATGCTGCGATTTTAACTGGGGTAAACGATCTGAAAATGAAAAAATAAATTTTCCCGTTTGTGGAATGAGTTAACCAACTAGTCCCAGCCAGAGTTTTTTCAGTCCAAGTGTAAAGATTAGGTTGTGTTTTGACATATTTCTGATGTATTGCTGTTCTTCTGATCACAAATGTGTATATCACACATTGTAGATGAATGTAAACCACAAACTAAAGAGATGTTCCGTATAATCTAATAAACGTCTTGTGCCCATGTTTGTCAGGTGGGGTCCTTCATGGATAGACACATTCAACATTCAACAGCGTGAGCTACTGACGATATCCGAAGGTGCTGAACACATCGGCTCGGTGGAACCACTCATCCAGACTCCGATACTGTTCCCCTAACACGGACCACATCTTCTGGCTTGATGGAGCAGCAGGCCAGGAATCAGTGCCAGCATGCTGTAGCAAATGCTCACCTGTTTTCCTCCCCTGTCTTATAACGCATCAACATGAGAAGGGTTAACACAAGTCAATTGTTGAATCATTTCCCATATTTGCAGAGAATTATGTAATGTAATAGCCCTGAAAGGAGTGTGTTTCAAATCTTTGGAGACACAGATGAACAGAGAAAACATTACACTGTGAACCTTTTAACAGTGAATAAATTATCATTATAGATATTCAGATCTTATCTTTGAATGTTTGAACCCTATCTTTCAGTCTTACAAACCACAGTTTACACTTTCAACACTTACTTTTAGCCTTCCAAATCTTAGTTTTAATGTTTTCATATGTAACTAGAACTATAATAAATATGTAAACGTGACTCTTTTAAGTGGCTTTTTGTAAACTGTAAGACTCGATTTATTGGCAGGGACAAAGGAATGTGGTTAATTTGCATGGCATCGAAACAAATATGTAAACATACGGCAGCAACACCATGAATTCATGTCAGAGCAGACGCAGTTATGCCCTCAGGCAGTTCTTGTAACTCTTGTGTGCAATCCAAGCAAGGGTGGGTTTAGTTGCACCTCAAGCTAATAACTGGTTTGTTCCAGATAACAGTCAGCTTTTGCCAGAGAGGAACAAGCTTGAACATAAGGTCTTCCCCTAAGACTGTGAGAAACTTCAGGGGATCCTCATGACTCCACCTTTGTTATTTGTATAAGAAACTAGATGATTCCCTGAAATGCAGGTTTGACATTGAGCCAATGACTTTATATTGCCCTTCAAATTAACGCAATTGTTAAGCTGAGTTATTTTATTGCTTTATGACATATTTGCATTCCCATGAGCACCTTTTTTCTGTAAACTAGCCCTTAATGGAGATGTAGGCCTACAGAACCAGCACAAAGACGGTAGTTGGTAGATGGTAGTTTTTTGTGGATTTTGCATGTATAAAACGCTATAAATGGACAGAGAACAAAGCAAAGTCTCTGGTCACAAAAGTAATCTGTTCATTCACAATAAATGCATTAGGTTTTCCTCTTTTTCTTTGCATTAGGGACCCCCCCTTTTATTAAGCTGTTTTCTAAACCTTGTAGGCAGGCTGGGCTGTTGTTACAAATAAAATATGTTCACTTTTTAAAAAAGTGTTAACACACCATTTATAAAGGTCTAAAGTGGTAACAATAGTGTTATTGTGTCAAAGTGCATCAATGTAGGTTAAAGGAGCTGTGTTTTGTTTCCCGCGCTTGTGTTTTGTTGAACATTCTTGGTTGTCATAGCAACACTCCACCCCTTCGCGTCAGTGACGTCCTTATTTTGCATAGCAACAACGATCGTTTCTGTTGTGACGATGGACCACTCAACAAAGTAAAATAGAACCGGCTCTTCAGCGTCATCTGCGGAGAGGCCCCCATGCAAAACGTCACTACGTGAGTGAATGGCCCCGAAATTTCTGGTTCCTGGAAACAGTGGCAGAGTGAGTGCTCTGTCTTCCTGGTGGCTCTCAGACAGCGCACTCTCCATGGTGTCTGCGGAGCAGCGGAATGAAGCAGAACACCAAACAACCCTTGTGGATTGTTTGAGTCCACTTGTTTGGTTGGCAGACCCAGTCTATTTGATTAGAACAATGTTATTAATATATTTATTTAGAGGTAAGAATAGACGTAATAGTAGAAATAAAATATGAGTTTAACTATTTGCATGTTGGTGACTAATAATTTAGTTGGTGACCACAATAACAATTATCGATACAAAAACAAAACAATACTTAATCAATTAGCTTGCATCAACACAGAGTAGGGTTAATTAATAAATAAGATAATCTTCACACAGCCTACATTTTGGGGGAATATATTGCAACTAATGTAAAATCTGACATTGAAGATTGCACTACTGCATTTTTATTTTATTTTATAAGACACCTTTAATACAAAGTCTGGGCCATTTAATTTGAGCCAATATGTTTAAATACATAGCAGCAGTGGGGTTATTTACAGTAGCACAGTTAATTTAATTCATCTATTTGCCTAATTTACGTGATCATTGACCGTTGATGTCACTGAGTCTAAAAATAAACTCCGCTGGTCTGAGCACATTCACGCTCAAGTTGCTTTGTTGAAAACAAGTCTTTGAGCTGTAGTGAGGGGTGTCTGCAGCTATGTCCGATCTTTGAACCCTGATCGCCGCAGACTGAATAGGCTCAAGCCGACCATCTAATGAAGTGCCGGTAAATAAGCCCGGAGGGGGCTGTGACTACCGGGAAGCCGCCGGGAGCGCAGCCCCCTTGAGCTGGGAGAGGCCCCCTCTATTCACCATCTATCCCTTTCCCTTCAGTGGATCTGTGAGGTCATCTGAAACCTAAATATAGCAAATCCAGCCTATACAATGTCTTTTGTTATAGGAGATAAATTAGGCTGTGCGGGAATAACGCTCAGCCTGACCTACATAATTGCTGCCAATAAATTGCATCATTACAACTGATTAATCTGTGCGAAAGTAGAACAACAAAAGCAGTTGTGTCATCGATGATCATCGCGAGCAAATGAGCCACCAGATCAATAAGTGAGGCATACTTTAAGAAAAGCAGATGCCTACAATAACCCATTCTGGTGTTGTGATTATTAAATGCATTAACAGATATATAGGCCTACATAAAAAGCCGTACGTGCTATTAAAACGGTGGGTCAAGTGCAAGGGATTCTCCGTCCTCTTCACGTCCTAAAAGTAGCGCCTCTGCGGTCAGTCAAAGCGCAGCTAATGACGCCGTTATCAGGTAGGCTGCGATGCATGACGGCGAGCCTTTTAGCGCGTGTTTCACTTTCTTTTGTGGCCGTGAGTGAGTGGGCCACGCACACAACAGCGCGTCCGTCTGCGCGCTCTCGGCGCGCCACAGCGCGCCCCTGTTCACCGGAAGCCCCATATATGGCTCGATCGGTCCATTCGGCGATTGGCTGCTTTACTACAGCGACAGTTCTGTTGCTGGAGCTCTATTCGTATGCAGACAGGTGAGAGGCAATGTGATATATGGATGACACTTCATTCAGCAGCTCATAAATAACCAGGAGGCATCAGCTGGCGGTGCGTTCATTCAATTAGGATGGGTTTCATTATATTGGTCCATACATCTACACCCTCTATTTTCTACTGTTTATTATTCTTTTTTCAATAACTTTATTGAGCATTGTAACTGTATCAAAAAGCCATTTCCCTTCTGGGATTAATAAAGTATTTCTGATTCTGATTCTGATTCTGAAAGGGGAGGCATAGCATGAACATCCAACTTGTGGGCGACGCTGACCTCATCATCACAAACTGTGTTGTGAAGTGGTCTGCCTATGATGCGCATATCCTGAGAGACAGTGCTCTATACATAAGCACCAAACCAACCGACCTTAGAGCATAATATTAGGAGACAGTGCCAATCCACTCCTACCATGGCTGATGACTCCTTTTATTGCAGCAAACACACCTGATCAGGAATGCTTTAACACTGTTAATTGAAAAACAAGATGTGCAACTGAGCGTTTAAATGGAGTTCTGAAGAGGCACTTTGCATGCCTTAACTACTTGTGTGTATAGTATGTTTATTTACCGGTTCTACAAAGCTAAATGAAAGAAATGTAAATGTCAGCTAATTCCGTTACACCAGCAAATACCTCATAGAAATGTATGTTTACCTGTTATTACAGCATTTAACCATTATAGTAGTACTGAACGTTATTAGGTCGTTGCATTTGGTGACCTATGTCCTTATTAGTAACAATTAAAAAGAAAAACGGAACCAGTCCAATTTGACTTAAATATTGTGAATAGTAACAAAGCTTTCAAATAAACTACACCTGCAGTGTTGTCACTTTTTATCTCTCTTTCCTGGCACAGGTGTAACAATGCCTACAGAGCCTGAGAACGTCTGCTGCAGGGAGATACCACAGGTAGTGTGAATGCTTGGTGGATGAAATTGTAATTATGTAGTCATAATTTCTATGTCACTTACCCTTCCAAATGTACTAGGTTACAAGAAAATTACAGCAGCTTCAGAACCAATCATCATCCTGGCCTCGAACCTGTGCTTGAATGTGTTCTCTACTAAATGCATTCAACATCTACAGAGCTGACTCTGTGCCTTTACATCTAAGGGGAATAGAGCAGTAAGTTGTTTTATGCATATACATTGTCAGTAACACAAATATGAGTATGGAATATAAAAAATAAATTAGTTTTTCTCCAACTGTTCATCTTCATGTTTATCACTTGTTAACATGTTAGTAACATGGTCTTACATATCAAACACTGAAAGCACACAAAACGGTTCATTTAGACATTTAATAACTTACTTTCAGAAAGACTGCTACAGCAAATACCACAAAACTTTTGAAACAACTGGTACAGCAGGCCTGATTGTTAATAAGCAATAAATGAAATTATTATTTAAAAAAATAAACAAGAAAATGTATCAGTTGGTTTCTCAGAAGCCATACTAGAAAAAAAGAGACACTATATATATGGAAGTTACCAATTACTGTTGACTAAATATCATGTACACTTTGCTCAGCCGTCATATATTTGTCCTACAGAAGCTGGTGTTGGGGCTTTCTGGGCCCGAGAATCGGGTGGTGCCCCCCTGCATTGACCTTCAAATACGGACAGAGTTCCCTGACATTCAAGGAAGGTACGTGGGTTTCAGACTTGCCCTTGATTAAACCTCAACACGTAGCTGGCTATCAGGTCTTGCTTCTCTGGCCTGTCAAACTGGGCAGAGATCCTCGGGGATGGTGATCCTCAGCACCTCATCCACATATGGAGCAGGATCCTGGAAAACCTTCTCAAAGATGAGGTCCAACACGTCATCCACGTAATCTGCAATACAAGGAAGAAACAGATTATGTATACATTTTCAAATAACTCAATAGCCTCAATAACAGTTTCACTTGATTTTTATTATATATATATTATTTTCCTTATTTGGTTGATTTATTATGAAGGTCATCTAAAGACAACTGTTACATTATTCATTTATTTTTCACTTAAGTAATGGCTGTTTGCAAATTTTTTTTACCTTTGTGTGATTTGAAACAAAAACTTGTAAAACTTACAGAAGGTTGGTTCTGCTTTCATTGGCTTTGCTGTACATTTACCATTCTAGGATGTGGGGATATTACTCTAAATTGCAGCTGACCAGCAGATGTTGTTGCTCAGATGCAGATGTGGTTGCCTAAACACCAATATTTAATGCCTGCCTTTTTTTCCCCTTCATACTCCATGAAAAGCAATAGAACACTGAATACACAAATGCAGATATAACTCACATTTCTAGGGTGTTTATCTAATCTCTATAAAACTATACCCACAACATTGGGTAAAATAAGATGGATCTCTCATAAGCATTTCAAGAAAGCTATACCATTTTTTCTCTTTTTTAAGTTTTGTTATTGGGCCAGTGAAAGCCTTACATAGTTGGTACAGTCAGATGTCGCTCATACGTTTAATCTAATAATCACAGATACTCACACATTTGTAAGCATGTCCTAGAACTTTAGTAATAAACAAAAAACTTTAGTGAAGCAAGAAAAACAGGATAATGACCGAGCTGCATCATAAGAGTCGCTACTTGCTAATCTTTCAGGAGTTGTGCTAAGAACAGCATGCAGGTCGCGGGAGCACACTGTCATGTTCACTACGGGAAAGTAATGATACAAAGTCTAAAGACTCTGAATGTTTAGTGTCTCAGAAGGAGAGCAAGAATGTCTACCTGCTGTTTTACATATAACAGATGGATGTATATCACATTTTTCCACAGCAACACGACATGCTAACACACAATTAGCTCAGCGTAACAACTGTAACTTTGACTGCAACCCAGCTACAAGCGGAGTGGGACGGGAACTGGCGGCGGCAGTTGTTCATCAATAAAGTTAATCTTACAGACAGACATTCAACTCACAAACAAATTATGTGAATGTTAGTGTGGAGCTTGCAGCAAGTAGCCTACCGCCAACTACCTTCTAGAAATTGACACTATTTACCTCAGCTGTTAGCGTTAGCAGCTGTTAGCGTTAACCAGCTGCTAAATGGCCACAGAAAAACATTGCATCATTATTTTTAAAATATTACTAAAATACTCTCCTGCAGTTTGGTGGACAGTTAGTACTGATCCCTTTTTCAAGAACAGATTAATGGACAGTCCTGCAGTGTACTGACCCAGGTTTGAAAAGCAGTCCGACACAAAATGGTTAGCACACACGGAGCACTCTTTTTGGCTCTATACACCGCCATAATGGATTTGAAATTTCTATATGTGCCTCCCACTTTTACGGGACCAAAAGTAATGGGACAAACCACTCAAGAGCTATTTCATGGAAGAGGTGTGGGCTATTCCCTCATTATTTCATCATCAATTAAGCAGGTAAAATGTCTGGAGTTTATTCGAGGTGTGACATTTGCATTTGGAATCTGTTGCTGTCAACTCTCAATATGAGATCCAAAGAGCTGTCACTATCAGTGAAGCAAGCCATAATTAGGCTGAAAAATCAAAACAAACCCATCAGAGAGATAGCAAAAACACTAGGTGTGGCCAAATC
>JAVQJD010009272.1:0-10837 GCA_036023655.1 Nannoperca australis | reverse complement strand
TCAACCATGTTAATGTCTGTTTTATATTAATTATATTTTAGAGAAGTCAAATCACATCCAGGCCAAACCACTAGTAATATCCTCAGATGTGTCCACTAGGTAGCGCTACGGTTCATTTTAATTTAGTGGAGAAGAAAACGACATGATAGGTTTCAGGGAGAATCTGCCTCGTCCTTCACTAACAGACCAAACTGGCTACAAGTGTCGTTGTGTGCCCAGTAGGGATGTGCAATACCACTATTTTTCCTTCCGATCCGATACCAAGTAATACCAAGCCTAATATCCCGATACCGATACTTTTTACTTATAAAACCATGATTTATGAAGTGAATGAATCTTCAGTATTCTAAATCTGGAAATAGTTTTAGTTAGTCTAGTTAATCATGTGCATGTTAAAACGCAGGACAGATTTTAAGTCAAGTTTTTAGACAAAAAATATATTTATTACTATAATGAACTGTAACTGTGAACATTGCATTGATAATCATGAATGTATTTTTTAAATAAACAAAAAAGTGCACAAAATTATTAAAGAGGAACAAATGTTTTAAAACTTAAATTATTTTAGAGAACTATTCTGTGACAGAATGCAGTCCACCAGTTTATGTAACCTCTTTGTAATCACATTTTGATTAGTGACTGTAATTTAATTATATATTTTTCTTAGGAACTGTAAAGGATTACAATTACATTTATTTTGTAATTTAATTGCGTAACACCGTTACATGTAACTAGTTACTTCCCAACACTGTGGGTAATGGATAGAGAAACCTGGTTTCGTCTGCGAGATTTCTCCTGGAGACTGACAATTTATTTCTAAATGGCTTTTTACAATTATGTGTGTGCATTACAAACACTGCAGACAGGGAGAAGATCAGAGCAGTTGGATGAAAGGAAAAATAATTACATTGAGTGTTGCCTCCTCGTATTTGTAAATGTAAAAAACACTTATTATAATAATAACTCTGTGCGTTCCCCTGTTGGCTCAGCTGTCAGTCAACACATTTAGCTTCTCACCCACTCGGAGGTTTGGAGGTTGAATGAAGTTTGTCTGATATATCTTTAAATACTTTCTATAATCCAAAAATGTAAAACCAGGACTTTAATATTGACTATGTTCTCCCTTTTCCAAACCAGTCATTCACTAGTTTGTGTTGTCAAAACATAATTCTTTCTCTCACTCCATCCTCTGATTATGTCCTTTCAGGAGACATTTCATGGCTGCAAGATGAGTGTGAAGAGATCAAGACGGCTGAATGTCCTGCTGGGTATGTTTACATCTGTCAGTAAAGGAGAATAAGGGGATTGATCTATCAAGTGATATGAATCGAAAGCCTTGGTGTGGACATTCTCTCATTTCAGCAATGTGTAGTTTGTTACTCTTGTAAAGCTTTTTTACTTGCCACATGAGGATTGAACTAGGCTGATGAGTTTGATTTCACATAACAGCATTTTTCCTCTTCTCTGATGTTATGTTTGTGTGTGTGTGTGTGTGTGTGTGTGTGTGCAGGTTTGTGCGCCCACCTCTCATCATGCTGTCAGTGGATGGATTTAGAGCTTCTTATGTGAAGAGAGGAAACACTGTCATACCCAACATCGAGAAACTGAGTAAGATATGGATGGAATTATGACAAAGATTTGGTTTAGCTGCATGATCTCTACGTACATGGCAAAGTAGAAGACTATGTTGATGTGGTGATGTAGACAACGATAACTAATCAAGGTGTTTCCTTTGCTCCTTTTTCCTTTTCCAGGAACATGTGGAACCCATGCTCCATACATGAGGCCTGTTTACCCCTCCAAGACCTTCCCCAACCTCTACTCACTAGCGACGGTATGGGACAAAAGCACGGATGTTGTCAACAATAAGCAGCTTGTCAGTTGTTGTCAGCATGTAGAATGTAGTACCTGCCTAAACTCCACTATGGTTCCATTTGTCTGAAATATCATGGTAATATAAGCAAACACAGCAAGTATGCACATAAAGTTCCTCAAAATAATGTGAGTACAGTATTTCCGCTGGAAATGTCCTAATGACTACCATTACTGTAGCATTGGAGCTGGACGATCACAGCATGCATGTAATGCACACAATTTACAATATCTTATACAGTAAAAAATTCAAATGTTTTTCAAGGAATACATAGAGAAAAAAAAGACCAATCAAGTACAGTCATTAAATGACAAATATTACTGACCTAAGCATAATCTCAGTTTGAATCTCTCATAGGGTCTCTACCCAGAGTCTCACGGTATCATTGGCAACTCCATATATGACCCGGTGTTTAATGCCACGTTCACCCTGAGAAGCAGAGAGAAACTCAATCATCGCTGGTGGGGAGGACAGCCAGTAAGCACTGTCTTTCTCTGCTCGTCTCTTCTCCTCTCTTTGTCTTACCGTCTGTAGTCCATCACCACTGTGACTGTATGTTTATTTGTGAGATGACAATGATTTTCTTTTGCTTTAATGATGGATAACTTTAGTGTATGGTTTTGAACATTAGTTCAAAGATCAGAGGCCAACAAACGTAGAATTTGTTTTAATTTTGAAGCCAACTACAGTGGGAATGGCAGGACTCAGATCTAACAAACCGAGTCTGAGAGGCTTTATTAACAAGTCATTAACAAAAGATGCTAATATGTGATTAATGAAAGCTGGATTGGGACCAGTTTTAGTTCTTATAGACCAAAGCTTTGACATTAAGTAGCCTGAAACTCAGTTTTTGTGGATTTGTTAAAAGATTAAACCTGGGATTTCATTTGTTTGTCAAACAGACGTTTGAGTCAAGATGCATTGCTAACTAACAAGCTCACCAGTCTTTTAAAATAGCTGACAAACACCTACAAACCCAACCTCCTGTACGGTTTTGTATCAGATGGAGTAACAGAAGTGGGTCTGTACCCACACGCCCACAGACAGTGGGGTGTCCTTCTTGTAGTGCATTGTAGTCTACTGTACACTATGACCTTGGTTTTATTACGCTTCTGTCATATTATTGTATCCAGTAGTGTCCTATTTAACTGTCAGACTGATAAAATGTTTGTTTCCTAGATCTGGATCACAGCGCTCAAACAGGGAGTGAAGGCTGCCACCTTCTTCTGGCCTGTGTAAGTCTATTCTTTACTTTCAAGTACAAACTGTTTTCTTTTCCTAGCCTTGTTCTTTTAGTGCGTAGTTTTGTTGTATTCTTTTTCCTTATGTTTTGTCTGCATTTGATGAGTATTTCCCATAAATGTATGACCATGCAGAATACCCACACAATGCTTTGTTCATTACACCCCAAACACATATGTACGTACAACAGAACACAAAGGAGCCCACATTTATCAGCACAGAGAAGGCTTTGATAGAGTGGGGGGCAGATCTCAGCAGAGGGATGGCGTGTGGCTGTTTTTACAGCAATTTGTGCATGTGGGCTTGTTTACACTGTGCCAGATTCCTCTGTGAACAGGGGTCACAAACGATCCACTCTTTATATCCGTGGGGGCCAGAGTGTGGTTTAGAGTGCTTTTCTTGCACTTGGCACTGACATCAGTGTGTGAGAAAGACAGAGAAGTTGAGGAGAGACAAGAGTGTGCATCTGACAGAGTGAAAGTCTGCCTGGCCATTTCTGTGTGGCTAAGTAAAGCCTTTTTAAAAACACATGACATAGTTTTGCGTTGCACCACTGTGGAATTGGCATGGTAATGGGGACCAGGGATTGTTGGTTGAAGGTCTGTGTTGAGTTCAGTTTTCTGGGAGGTCTCACTGGTTCATCCCCCATGCCCCCCAACCACAAGCAGAGAACAAGGGAAAGAAGAGAGAAGAAGAAAGAAAGAAAGAAAGAAAGAAAGGACAGCAGGAGGAGGAAACATGTTAACATAGACAAAACAACAGAGAAGGAGAACATGTAGAAGGAAGCTTGCTGTCAATTGTTAATGCAGTGGAACCACACCTCCTTTTTCCTCCATGCTGCCCCCCACAGTCTCATACAGTAAGCCCCATTCAAGGCTATCGTCCTGGGCTTGATGGTTGACAGCTGTGGACTGTATGACAGCCAGCAGCTTGGTTGGTGGCCTCATCACTACACAAGCAGCCTTTGACTTTCAGACACTTTAAACAGTTAGAGGACTTTAAATTTGTTCTGCTCTATAACCCTCAACTTTATGAGGCTCTTTGAGAGGAAAAGAAACAGTGTGAAATGTAATGCTTTAATGTTTACAGCAGGGTACCAGAGTCTATTACTATAACTCTCTGTTTATGACTTTGGCTTGTTTCTCACCTGCAGCTATGGTTTTCTCAAATGTTAACCAGTTTTACCCTTCATTGTGTGTGTGTGTGTGTGTGTGTGTTCCAGTGCTATCCCATTGGAGAGACGGATACTGACCATGCTGCAGTGGCTTCACCTCCCTGAAGGGGAGAGGTGACATACATTTTTCCTTTTCTTTGTCTGCTTCACATTTGTATTTAACCTCCCTGTTTTTTCATGCCTTATTGTTTTTCTATTTGTCACATTTGCAGCCATAGCTTAGCAAGAGTGGGTAAAAAACGTTTTCACGGTTTGCTGTTAATTGTTTGGAGTTCTATAATGTAATGCAGCGCCACAGCTAGATGGCCAGAATGAAACTATATATTGACTGCTTCCACAGCTGGTCTTATATACAGTCAGCTAGTTTAGTCAAGTGATTCCCAGTCTTGGGTTTGATCCCTATCCAAAGGGCCAAAAACTAAATGTGAAATCAGTTAGATGACTCGTCAGAGTGGAAAAAAGTAAAAGAAAAAAAACTTCTGATACACACATTAATATATACTTTTAATTTTTGCTAATCTTTGCTAAGTTTAGAGGGGCAATGTCTCTTTGGTGGAACCATTGCAAATGATGCTAAAGCACTTTCAAACCTGTTTCATAAAAGTGCTATGTGAATACAATTCTTTTTAATGATTATTACTATCAAATGTAATAATAATAATACCACAAACACATCTTCAGTGTGACTGATATCTTGTTTTAGGCCCTACGTTTACGCCATGCACTCTGAGCAACCAGACATATATGGACACAAAATGGGGCCCATGAGCATAGAAGTAAGTGTTTCTGCGAGTGAACCTGAGGGTGTGGGTATGCATGAAAAGCACACAAACCACATACAAAGATGCACATAAACACCTATATTTTCTGTGTGTGTATTGTGTACCATCAAAACACACAGTGGATTTTGACTCCCTCTCTGTATTCTAGTTGAACAACCCTCTGAAGGTGATCGACAGAATTGTTGGACAACTGATGAATGGGCTTAAACAGATGAAACTGCACCACTGTGTGAACATTATCCTGGTGGGAGATCATGGTACAGACACACACGCTGACACAAACACACACTGTGGTATCAGATCATCGTGCTAGAAGAGCACCTTGCACCATGACCTTCTTTAAGTTAGTAGTTGTACATGGAAGGTTACATGAACACTCAGTATAAACACAAAGCAGCTCCACTGAAGCAACAGTGGCAGTACATACAGAAGCATTGCTGATTTGCTTCATAGGTTTCACCAGCCAATCACACATCCCTCCTGTGTGTTCTCAGGTATGGAGGAGGCCCACTGTGATCGCACCGAATTCCTCAGTAACTACATGACCAGCGTTGATGACCTCATTCTCGTCCCTGGGTCTCTAGGCAGAATACGCTCGAGATACCCCAACAGCCCTAAATGTGAGCGAGAGTCAGAGACCAAAAGAAAAGATTGTAATGATGAATTTATGCTGAGATATTCCATCCTCTTTTTCTTTTCTTTCTTTGTTTATCTTTGGTTTCGTTGTGTTGTTGTCCTAGTCAATTTTCACAGTTCACTAAACATTATGTAGGATTTCTGATCACTCATTCATGCAGACTTTGCTGTATTTAGACCTTTTTCATCAAACATGACACAATCATTTGTAAGTAAGAACAAAAAGCTTCTGATTTGATCATTGGCAGTGTGCACAGTGGCTACCACTGGAAGCATTGTTCTAAGTGTGCCATGTCTGACCGAAGCGATGGTACCATTTAACCTGGGTTAATCTTGTTCTTGTAAAATAGACATTTTGTTTTGTGTGTACATTAATTGATCCTACTAACCCACTTCTCAGTAGTACAACAGTTGAATTTCATCAGGTTTATTTCTTTCTGAGACAAAACTGTTAAAATACACAGAACAGTATCTTGCTTTGCTGTGCTTTACAAGGGATGATAAATGCTTTGCAACAATTTTACCTGCTCTGACCATTGTTCTTTTTACAGATGACCCCAAGGCTGTAGTTGCAAATCTAACAGTAAGTATTAGGTTTGCATGAGAACTTCTCAGAAGTGTGAACTGTGTGAATTAAAGAACTGATGGAGAAATTAAGTCAAATGTAATAAGAAAATACTATTTTAGCAGAAAAAAGGTGAAACATGCAGTACTGGATTATTGTTTATGCCTTGTAAAATGAAAATACCAATGACTGTTTCTTTGTTCCAGTGTAAGAAGGCAGACCAGCACTTTAAGCCGTACTTGAAGCAGCACCTGCCTAAGAGACTACACTACGCCAACAACCAGCGCATTGAAGAGATTCACCTGCTGGTGGAGAGGAAGTGGCACATTGCAAGGTACAGTGCCACCACTACAACAGGAAGTACAAATATATATGACTTACACATCCAATATTTATAGGTTAAACTAGACAGCTGTAAAATCTGACACTGCTTTTTAACATGCCAAATGGGAATACAGTATAAATAAGCACATGGGAAGTTCACTGAACACACAAAGACATTCACTGTCATGTTGATTGTATAAATGCTGTCAATAAATCCTTGATGTTTCTGATTAAAGATATCTGAGGGAAACTGACATGTCTCAACTTTTCCATAATTTCCAAACCAGAAAGAATAAACTTTTATCTGCAGTATTCTACCTGGCACTACCTACACTATGAAGCTCAGAAATATGGGCTGAGAAAATCTTTCCAGCTTTGACCAGAAATCACATGAGACCCAACCTGACACATACGTGGAACTTCAAATTAACATCAGGCTTGACTATAACAGTGAAAAATCATATTGTCAGTGTGTTATGGGAACCTTTGTGAAGCATTTAGTGTTGTCATGAAGGTCACAGATTAGGTGAAGTCATTTTCTCTTACTGATTTCCCATATTAACCCTTAGCATCTGATTTACTCCTTCTTCTCTTCTGAGTCATAATTCAGCCAAAGCAGGACACACAGCCATTATACACATACTGCAGGGATCAGTGACTTACTCTTTCCAGTGAGGGTAAATGTCCATAAATATATGGTTACAGTGCAAACGAACAGCTAGAAGCAAATGCAGCATGACTACACAGTGCAGACTGACCAAAATGTGACTCAGTGTAGCTCATTCCCTACATCACCCAAAGCATGATGGGAACTGTCAGATTTATTGCCAAGTAGGTTTTTACATACAATGCATTTACTTTGGTGTATTGTTAAATAAATACACACAGTAGAGAAAAATAAAAATATATACAGATATATAAAATAAAGCCACTAAAAGGGTGGGAACGTTGGGTCTTTGTGTATGTGGAAGTTGGTCTCGACCGGCTCCATGTGATTGAGTGCCCTGAGATAACTTTGTTATGATATGGCGCTATATAAATAAAATTGAATTGAATTGGTGAAAATTCTATTATAATAGCCCCATTAGAAATATATTTACAGAGAAAAATGTTGATGTGTTACTTATTTTACCCGCTGTAAAAACATGGATAGGAAAGTAACGACCTGATGACCTGAGGAATAACCTGAGTTTTACCCTTAGTTATTACTTCTTTACTAGATATGATCAATCTGTCCTTATTAAAAGGCTATGTGCCACAAGCATTTAAAGTAGCTGTAATTAAACCTCTACTTAAAAAGCCCACTCTTGATCCAGGGGGTTTTATCAAATTATGGACCTATATCTAACCCTCCTTTTCTCTCTAAGATCCTCGAGAAAGCAGTCGCTAATCAGTTATGTATCTTTCTAAACAGCAATAATCTGTTTGAGGACTTTCAGTCAGGATTCAGACTGCATCATAGCACAGAGACAGCGCTGGTGAAAGTTACAAATGACCTTCTAATTGCATCAGACAAAGGACTTGTCTCTGAACTCGTCCTATTAGATCTTAGTGCCGCATTCGATACCATTGATCATAACATTCTACTACAGAGACTAGAACTTTAATTGGCATTAAAGGCACCGCATTAAGCTGGTTTAAATCCTATTTATCATACCATTGATCATAACATTCTACTACAGAGACTAGAACTTTAATTGGCATTAAAGGCACCGCATTAAGCTGGTTTAAATCCTATTTATCAGATCGATATCAGTTTGTACACATTAACGATGAATCCTCCGTGCACGCCAAGCTTTTCTCTCTTGCATTTTCTGTTTATCTCTACTATCACATCAAAAGAAAGCCTACATTTAAAAAAAGAACATAATATACAATAACAAATAAAGTAAAAATCTGAATCGATGGCAACAGACTTTCCTGTTCATGGTGTTCATGGTTTCCCCATCCATGAGAATGGTTGCCCATATTAAGGCCCATCCAAAAGGGACTGTCAAAAATGGTGGAGGTGGACAATAAAACCCTGCAGGGGAGTCTGCATCTATGCTGATATATATATTCTCATCAACCCTTTAACAAAATTGGTAGTGCTAAATAACAGAGGAAACGTCCCATCTTGTTACCCTTTAATGATGACAAGTGTGACGACCCTCTGTCGTATTGGTGTTGTGCTGTCTCTCTCTCTCTCTCTCTCTCTCCTTGTGTTTCAGGTGATGAGTGAGTGTGGCCAGATGGCAATTGGGAACACCTGGGCCCGGTGTTCTCTTTCTGAGTTAAAAAGGGCGCGGTTGACACACAAGGGGAGCTCTCTCAGAGGATCTGAGGGGCAGAACGCTGGACGTGGACGTGTAGCCGTAGCCATGTAGTACGGGTTGGCGTCGACCGCAATTACCCAAATTGACTGTTGTTATTTATTGTAGTTAATGATTGTGTTTGCGTTAACGTGGTGCATGGGGAAAAAATAAACGCTGGAGCCGTTGCTCTCTTTTCCTCATGATACGTTGTTTTGTCATGGTTTCTTGAGCCGGTTGTGACACAAGACACTGGTACAACCTCCTCTGCTGATGTCACTTCATCTGACAGTGCTGTCAGCAGCCAAACGGGAGAGCCTCTAAAATTATGATTTGGGTACATTCCTATGCAAATTATGCATAGTACCTAATGGGGCATCCGGTAGCCCACTGGTAAAGACACACTCCATATAAGCACAATTCTGATTCTGGTCAGAGACCTTTGTTGCATGTCATCCTCTTCTCTTCCCTTGCATTTCCTGTTCATCTCTACTATCACTATAAAAGAGAGCCTACATTTTTAAAAAGAATGAGGAAATTAAGGGGAAGAGGTAAAGGGTCAGAGTATAAGACAAGCCCTCTTGCAGGATATGATTGGTGTAGATGGTCTAAAGAACAAGGTCAAATTATGTTACGATATTCCAGGCTGCACCTTTATCACTTGTTAACGAGTTCCTAGGCCTCAAAGCAAACGTGTAATTTAAGTATATGTTAAGGAATATATTCTAAAGAGGACATTATTTATAAAGGGTCAGAGCTAGAGAGAGATTAGGCCATAGCTGGGAGGAGACACTCAGTGTATGTACAGTAAGTGCAGAGTGAGACAGTGAGAACAAAGAGTATATCTGATAGGCACAAGGAGATAAATCCTTGAAAGCAGCAGTATGTACACTCTGCTTCCCCTGTTGCTAATTAGCCACGTCTGGGAGGGACATGGAGCAGATGCTCCATTGAGCTGGGAAAACAAATACCATCCTTCTAACATCCCCCTCCTTCACTTCTTCATATCCATTTCCATCGCTCTGTTTGTGAGTGAATGATCACACACTCAGCACACGGCAATAAAATAAAAAGGTAAAACGCATTTATCCGCACACCCAAACATCTACACACAGAGTAGATGATTAAGATCTAATAAAGCTGGAGTTCTTGTGTCTTCCTGCCTGACCAGGTGTTTGGAGACAAAGCCACCACACCGTCATCTAATAATATTAGAGGCAACTGCAGACAGCATTGGCATCTAACCAGTCCATCATCTGAAGGGCTGACAATAAAGGCACATTGCTTACATTAGAACACATTAATTGCAACCAAATTCAGTTTTGTGGCATTTTCGGCTAGCTTTTTTGTCAGTAACATTAAAAGCAAGAATAGTAGACAGGGAGAGAAGAAATAGAATGCCAAGCAATAAAGGTCCAGGCGGGTTTCAACACCATCTAGAATACATAGTATGCCCTGTGTATGTTCCATGAATGATGGTTAACGGAGAGTTAAGGCAAGTGTTTTTTGTTATTGAGGTGAGATGAACTACTGTCTTTAGGGATAAGATTAATTTAGTCCATGTTAAAGAGTACAATTAATTCATTAATCATTAATTGATTACAGCGACAATTAAAAGTGAAATGTAAATAATATAATCACAAAACTAGATCATAGTAAGAAGCTTTAAAAAAAAAAAAAAATTACAAACATGAGCACAGCCTCCCAGATGAGCAACACTGACCATTAGGTGCGCAAATTAGATGCTGTATTTTATTTCTGCATCTGAAGTCGCGCGCGAGCACCATTACTGCTCTCCTGCTCGCGAAACTTTCACCTGCTCGCTCGCAAGGAGTTTTTCTTTTTGTCAGTACGTGGGCGGAGCCAGGCAGTCATTGTTTACCTAAATATGATTGGTCCCAGTCTTTTACGATCGGACGCTGGCTCCGTATTGGCTCAGTGCAAAAGAAA
>JAVQJD010009269.1:0-12685 GCA_036023655.1 Nannoperca australis | reverse complement strand
CCGCTTGGTGCCTTGAGCAAGCACTCATGGAAAAAGGCTCTGTCGCATTCCCCTGTTTCCATCTGAACCCCTGAGAATGTGCCCCCTTGTTCTCTCTCTCTCTCTCTCTCTCTCTCTCTTTCTCTCTCTTCTCTCTCTCTCTCTCTCTCTCTCTCTCTCTCTCTCTCTCTCTCTCTCTCTCTTCTCTCCTCATCCATCCCGTATGCCTTACTCCATCCTACAGCCCCAGTTTCTGACTTGAGCCCACTAATTTCCCCATTGTGACATAGCCCAGGACAAAGTGCATACAGCCTTTTGACACAAGTTAAGACACGCGCATACACTTAAATGTAAGGACCATAGTCCACATACATTTGTCTTTATCGCTCTGTGCTTAAGAGAGTGACTCTCTTGAGTGAGAGTGAGTGACAAATCCCTTTGTCAGTCTGAAAAAAGGGTACAAGGCTGTTCTTTAGTGAATACTGATTAATGTTTGTTCTCTAAATGACTCGGGTTTCTCTTTCCAACACCGTTTCTTTCAGAGAGAATGAGTGAATGTAGCTGCGCTCAGCACCACATCTGTGAAAAGGTGCTTTCTGTTGGTGTGTGGTCTCACAGGATGAGACACGCAATGGCATTTTGTTCTTGTCTTAAATATTTCTGTCACTGAATGTAACATGGGATGGATAACGTAAATCAAGAAAGGAGGAAGTGCAATGTACAAAATGTATAGAAATCTAATGGAGTCTAGACCGTTTGTCTCCACGCGAAGCACTCCTTTACACTTGAGAACCACACTGATCACTGTTGCATCGATTCTGGCTACCAGATTAGTGGCGCTTGCTGCTGAGTAAAATGTGTCTATGCATCCAGAGGTAGCAGTTAACACACAATGCCAAAGACTGTCCTGAAGGCCAGATTGCCAATACAAGGCTGCATCATTAGACATGCAATGGATCAGTCCTCTTCGCACATTTTTTGTGCAGCTCAATGTGCTGTTAGATGTTCTGTTGCATACTGATATTGACTGACAGTCAAACTCTGTTAGCTTAAACAAAGGGAAGGAAGGGTAGACAGGGACATAAGGAGGTAATGATGGAAGGCAAAAACAGAACCTGGGAAGTAATTTCTTTCACTTTTATGTAGGAGTGGGGAGCTATTCCTGAACAGGCCAGTATTATTCTTAGGGGAAATGATGCACTGCTGGCAGGAGCAGTGAAAATGCAGAGTTAACCGAAGTGGAGTAGGTATCTATTGACAAAAAATAGGACTAACATAGACTAAAATAGGACTGTAAGGAAAGCAAATACTCATTAAGAGTATTTATGAGTATTTTTAGCTGAGTGCCGGGGTATCCTCTGAACAGTGAGACAAGAGAGAAGCCCCAGTATTACAATACGGTGGACTGTGATAACGTATACACGCTTCTATTCTGTCCTGAATTTTGACTTGTGTATCAATGCAATTTGCACATGTATAGTATACATTTACTATTGTGGTTGCATAGTTGTACTTGCTCATTTTCAAGCTATACTGTATTGTTCCAGTGCGCTGACACTACAAACTGATGGCAGGTGACCAGAATTTGTTAGTTAGAGATATGAAGTGATTTCCCTTCTGCCTTCTGAAAAATTAAAGGGAAAACCTACCTCTCACTGCTGCAGGGGAAATATGTCCCTTACCCAGTAGACAGCCATGCTGTCTGCCTATGCTGTTCGTCACTCCAGTGAGTGACACAAAATATGTTTATTTGTGTGCCCTCTAACATTTGGTGCTGTACATATGACTATTTTATATTTCTACTGTGTATTTCTACTTATATCTACATTTTAAATGTATTAAATAAATGTTATGTGAACACTTTGGTCTGTGATGTGTTTAGTTTGTAGCTTGAGGAGAAACTCCCCAAGCATTTAAGAAATATAACATTGCATCAAACTAATTTGCTTTGGGAGATTATTCAGAATCATCCAAAGGTTAGAGGCAATAAGGAGATAGATCTGGAAGAACCTCTAGAAGGCTAGAATTACTGAACACAGTTGGGGAGTGGATAGTGAGGAGACAATGCACTGTTTTGACTCTAATTTGAACAGTGCACACATTAATAGTTCTCACTATACTTAACTAATTACATGGATCATAAAAGCCTCGTTGGTCGATGAGACCACCCGAGCTTCCCCTGTGCTTGAAATTCTCGATGCTGTATATAGACACATCGCCATGTGCTGCCCTGCCAGCTTGGATGACTTGGTCAGATACCCAGAGAAGTGGGATCCTTTGGTTGTTATGAAAACAGACTGGTCAGTATCGACCAGAATAAATGACACCCCCTACTGGCAACATAATAAAACAGTGACGAAGATATTCTGCACGCACTTAACGTGATGGCCTGTGCAAGTTAGGCTGCTCTGTTCACCAGGAGTTTGTGTGAACATATTTTATTTATCACTCACATTTATCATTCAGTGGTAACTGTGCTGGGAAACTGCTGTGGGTGTGAGTTTAGGTTCTGGATAAAGGGTGGGAAGGCCAACAGGGGCAAAGTGTAGGGTCACCACAGATTACAGGAAACCAGAAGGGAGCAACTCATCCGCCTCTCAATCTCCAGGACTTGGCTTCAAACCCAAGCATTCAGTGCTATTTGGCTCATACTGGAACCTGATGACTTTATTTATGTTTCATTCAAATTCCTGATCAACGGCATCTGCGCAAAAGACAATTCCGTGCGTGTATTTTTCAAACCACTTTCTGCTGTTGGTTCCAAATGATAGCTTTGAATTAGGATTTAATCACATTAATTTCTGCATCAGATATTACGACATTCGTTTTGGAGACAGTTGTACACGGAAATCCCGCATGCCTGGCCAGACAGTCAAATTAAATCACAAGCAAAATGAAATTGAAACGCAGTCTCAATGTTGGTATTGTAATAGAAACAAATGTGACGAGACGACACTGGTGCATGCACTGAACACTGATTATTTTGATCTTTTCTGGATGAGCATGAAATAGAGATGTTGCCAATTAGTTTTTTCTTTCCCCCATGAATCACACCTTACTACTTGCTTCCCATCTTTTCTTAATTTCCCATCTCTGTCTCTTTTTGTCTCAAATGTCAGTCAACAAATGTCAGAGTTTCAGTCCACAGAGTTTCAAAATGCATTCTACTCTGTATTTCATTAATGAATGCCCTTCTGCATCAGGGCGACTCTTATGAAGTTAACTGCGCAGGTGTGAAGTTATCCCTCTCCAATCTACTTCTCAGATCAAATACAATGACTGAAATTATACTAACAAATAATGGATGCTTAGGGAAATAGGATTATAGACTCACAGTTTTGTATGTGCATTGTTTGTGATTTTATTGCTATAATTATTTTCAATTTAGGTTAAATGCACCACCGGATTGCTTTTCCCTAGCCATTACTGGTCACTTTGTGTTTTAATGAGAAAATGGTTGAGATGGGTTGGAGTTTCCATGGAAACAGAGTCTGCATCCAGTTGAGGATGTCACAGCCCCTGCCCCATCCGAGGTCACCAAGACCAGAGATAATTAGATCATACAACATTTCCAGTATGAAATGCAGCAAGAATCACATGCCTGAATTCACCATCACACACGTATAGTTTGTGTTTATAGAAGAGTAACAGATAGAGAAGATGCAGAGAATTTGTCAGTTTTCTTGCTTGATGCTTTTTGGATATATATAGATGATATAGTTTAGTGTTTGTTTTAAACTTACAGAAGCATTTTCTATTCATTTTAAAGGCAACTATGGAGTGGTAGAGTTAACATTGAACACAAGCTCTTGTAGGTGATGATGAGATCAGGTGAGCAGGGAATGTACAGATCAATAGTGAGCCTGAAGGAAACAGATGATTACTACTGGTAGTTTACTCTGCTCCTAAATGACCCTCTTCAAAAGAGCAATCAAAAGTACACTATTCAGCCAAGAGAGTAATCAATTTGTACACAATGGGGATCCAACACAATTGCCCTAATCATTGTGTCATTTCCTCAAAGGCAGAAGCGCAAGAGGCCGAACCGCTGTGATGCTTTTTTCGTTTACATCTCTGCACTGTCACACACATATTGATGAATTATTACGTTTTAAATGTGACTGTGTGTGTGTGTGTGTGTGTGTGTGTATGATAGTCAAAAGGACAAGGCAATCAACATAATGATTTCTCATTGTGCTCCATTACAAGGACACATGAATAATCTTGTTTGCTCCACCAGCGTTTTCATTCTTTGTTCTAAACCATTACTCACACACACTTAGCTATACTTTGGACTTCTCTTGATTAACCTATCACCCTACCAGCATCATAACAAGTGAAAATGCACTTCTCTGCTGCTAAAGCTTGTGGCTCAGTCTGCAAATAATAATGTGCATTAGGCATGATATTTTCTTTCCCTCTCTTTACTTTTTAGTCATGCTGAGCCAATACAGATAGACATTGGGACAATTTCTCTATCTGAAAGGCTGATGTGATACTAATGCAACATGTATGTGTTTTTTGGAGATGGAAGATTTTGGAGATGATACCCAGTAATATGGGCCGGTTGGAGTTGGGGTTTTCATTGACAAGATTTTCACAACCAGTTTAAATTAAAGCTAATTAAGACAAATTATTTATTTACAATTGAGCTATAAAGGATGAAACAAAATCATCATTTAAAAAAAATATTGTTTCTAGTTCTGTCTGACAAGATAAATTTGACTGGAGTCATTAAAATCATCTGCACTTCCTTCCAGGGCAATAACAACTGATGACACAGACCTCAAGTCCTCTGTAATATTTGGGGGAATTTGTTATTTTTAATGACATGCAGAGGCGTTTCTGTAATTACATAAAACCTGTTGGTTTCATCCAGACATTTCTACTAAATATCTTAAAATGTACACTTAACACTAAATCAGAAGGGTTTTAGAATTCTCCACAAACATTACAATGTAGAATACGCTAAAACAGCTTGTTAAATTATATAAAATGTTGGGATTTTACTAAATGTTAGTGTGTTGGGTGGCCAAACAGATAAAAATCTAATAACATACTTCAAGAGCAAACAATGTATGGCCTTTTCAACAGATATTTGCTATTTCTCAATTTGCCCAGGACAGACACAAGACAGATCAGTTTTAATGTTGCACAAGAACCTGGTGTCCTTAGCACTTCGACAGCTTGTTGTGGGTCCGATACTAGCATAATACAAAATCTACTTTGGATCTGACTATGCGCCTGTCCCTTTAAACATGGTACCTTTAAACGGCATTGGCTGCTCAACTACATTTCCCACAATCTACAGTAAGTAGGTGGGTCTGTGAACGTTCTTCATAATAAGGTCAACCAATCATATACTTCCACTGGCGAGCGCGTACTTCGAAATTGCGTGACGTTGTCCAATAATCTTCTGATATTTTACAGTTTATAAAATCTGGCCAATTAGTGCTACCGTTCTTCAAGCTGGCCAATCAAATGACTACTGTATGATAGATGGGCGTCATCACGCCCGACCAATCAGATTGAATGTGGAGTTTAAACGGTGAGCGCGGGCGGTCCTAGAGTAGCATTGGGGTGGGTCCAACAAGTGAGGACGCGTGCTTGAATTTGAATTCGGCAAGAGCCAAGAACTTAAGAAATTAGTCGACTAACGTTACGACACCACTACAGAGGCAGTGAGCAGTATTGTAAAACTGTATATCTTATTTTGTTGTGAATTAGTCTATACGTTTGTATTTGTGTAACATTAGCTAGTTTCTTTTCATTTAAATCGCTGCTCAGTTTTGTAATTAAGTTAGCTCCAGGCATCGCTGTTTGTGGAGAGATCACTGCACTTGCAATGAAAGCGGGCGGTAAGTAAGTCATTTTAAACTAGCTCTTACTAACTTCACCAGAAATATGGCGGTGAGTTAATGTAAGGAAAGCGTTTGTGAGCGTGCGTAAAATTCTTGCAATTTGACAGAGATTGAACTTAGCACTGGTACCTAGCTCCTAGCCAACACAAACGTTAACCGAGGTAGCCATGGATTCCTCCTGTAAGTTACTGTATTTTCAAATGGGTCATTGCTGGCAATATTTGAATAAGACGTGTCTCCTCCCGGCATTGTATGCGTTTGTGGTACTTAAAACTATATTTTAATGTTAAACTTAATGAAACCTAGTCGTAACTTAACGTTAGTTAGATTTGAACCTCAGGAGGGAAATTTGGGCGCTCACTTGCTTTGACTTTTCCCAGTCAGATAACTTACTCGCCCCCTCCTCGTTAAATAGCTATTAACATAATACTTACAACACATGACTATATGATGTTTTATGCTTATTTTAATACTGTTTTGGCAATGGTCTTTCCAAAAATTTAAACATTTTCGCATTGAAACAGAGGGTTTGACCAGACCACCCGGAGATGCCTTAGCGTTACGTTAGGCGTTTTGAATGTTGAGCCACAACCTTCACCCTTGGTGTGCCTGACTACCAGCCACATTAACTGGCCACTGGCCTGCTTTAAATGAAATGCAAATGTTTGTTTGACATTAATGTGAGAGTTAGTTTGTGAGTGCTGCACTAAGATGGGAAATGCTTTTGGGTGATTGTCTGTGTGTGCACTTGAAACTCTGCTGTTTGTTTGCAACCTTTTTGTTAAAATGTGTGAACATCTTTTTCTTCTTTTTCTTTCTATCAGTAGTCCACTGCCATTGTTCAAAATGCTACTCGTTACCGGTACGGAAGCGGGTCCGTAAGCGAACTCCAGCCCTCACCTTGCTGTCTCTACCTGAGGAGGTCCTCCTGTGTGTGCTCCAGTGCCTCTCCGCTGAGGACCTGCTGTCTGTCAGAGCAGTGAGTAAACATACTGTACACACCGTACCACTGCTACTCAACCTCTAGCATGTGTGTGCCACGTCACCCCAGATCTGTTCTATCTCGGGCATCTTGTTGACCACCTGATTTGATGGGTCTGCCTTCTCTTTTATTGAGGGGACTAATTGTCTTGACTTCTGTTACAGGTTCACTCCCAGCTGAGGGACATTGTCGACAACCACTCCAGTGTATGGGCCAGGGTCAGTTTCAGGGACATGTGGCCATCGCCCAATACCTTATGGCTATTTGAAAGGTACAGCCACTTCTGTAAAAAAAAAAAAAATCATAAATGTATTGTTTTTCTTCTGTATGGGTTTTTACCTGAAATATATTTCTTCTTTTAGAGCTGCTGAGAAAGGGAATTTTGAAGCTGCTGTGAAACTAGGAATCGCTTACTTGTACAATGAAGGACGTAAGTTTAACCACACAACTCCCTAATTCAACCGTTTATTAAGAATAGTCTAGCTATTGATGTTTATCCTCCTTTACTTAAATCAGTTGGTGCTGTGTTTGCACATCTATCTCACAAGAGCTTCTTGGTTAAAGGTCAAATTAAATTGAAGGATAGAAAACCCTCTTGATGAGTTCTACAAGTGATCACAGGATTTGCTTCTCTCCACCAGCGTTGTTGAGTGATGAGGGCCGAGCGGATGTGTGTGGTCGCAAGGCCTCCCACTTCTTCAGCCTGGCAGAGAGCCTGCGCTCTCCCGCGGCATATCCCTTCATCTGGGTGTTCATCCGTCCGCCATGGTCGCCCACCGGCAGCTGCTGCAAGGCCGTGGTGTTCGACCGTCTCAAGGCTGAGTGTGACAACAACGTGGTAGGTTTTGCTACTGCCATGTTAGAGGGCAGGCGTGTGCTTCCTTTATAACCAACCTCGACAGGAACATTAAGCTGCATTCATTTTGAGCTGGTGTCAACAATCGTTAAGCACCATAAATCTTTCCCTTTTCTGTTAATGAATATTTGTGGTCAATGCTTTATCAAGATCAGGAAGATTCCAGCTTTCTCGGATAAATGTCAAATAAAATTCTGATGCCTTGCAAAAGAAATCTGTTTTTTTTTTGTTTAGCGACCTGTAAGCCTGACAGCTACAATGCTTTTGTCGTCACTACACCAAATAAAAGCTCAAAACAAGGCCGATCTCGTTTTGTTGCTCAGTAGATGCACATGAAAACTGCTGTGGCTTAAATTTCCTGAAAAATACACATAGCATTTTTGACTACATGGATTATTTCATAGAACTGGAAAAAGTTTAAAGCAAAATGCTGTGTGTGTGTTTGTGTTTTCATCAATGTATTTTTCTGTCTTTCCTCTGCAGGAGAAGAGAGGGCCCTTGTTGCACTGTTTGGCCAGAGTTTTGCAGCTGTTTGAAGTGAGTGTGAAAGTGAGACTGAGTCCAACCATCTCTGTCTGGGTGCGGTTAGCCCAGTTTCTATTAGCCTCTAATGTGTATAGCTTTGCTGCTGTCACGGGGGGGGGGCTGTCTGACTAGTCATTAACAGCACAGATGGGATAATTGTTGTTTTCTCCTCTTCACGTTTAGAAGATGTCCTTACAGTCCCTGATTCTTTTTACTCACAGCTCTGGTGTACTTTTGTTATTTAATAGTGTGACAAACGATTTCACGCCGCTTGCATTGAATTTAGTTTTTCGGGATCATGACGCATGAGTATTTAAGTGCGCATGAGGCACATTTTGACCACTACGTTATTGTCTATGAACGAAACATTTTGTCGGTTATCTTTCATTCACTTCTGGAACTGGGTTACGTTCTTCCAGGAGAATGAAAGACGCCAAGATGCCATATCTTTGCTGGAGGAGTCATCACAGGCCGGCTGTCTACAGAGCTCCTATCTGTTGTGGGAGCATAACCGGAAAGCAGCTGTGAGTCTGAATCTCTCATTGAGTTTTCTAATCAGTTATTCTTGGATACATTGACCTTATTGATTTAGGCTACTGTACAGTCTCTCCATGTCAAACACTGGCACATTTGTTCATTTTGTAGTATATGGATGCACTCAATTTGATAAATAAGAAATTAAAAAAACCCAGGTGAGTTCAGTTGACAGTTTAAATGTCTTAATGTGAGTAGAAACATTTTTTGCAGCTATATTAACTGAAAATTGTAATCAAACAGAAGATAATGTTGTTTTTTCTCCCCTATTTGAATTTCAGACGGCAGATCCAGGCAGGTACCTCCAGTGTGTCCGAACCCTCAGGGACTATGCTGGGAAAGGATGCTGGGAGGCACAGGTGTGTGTGTGTGTGTGTGTGATTCAAGGCAGACGATTGCCATTATATTGATGCAGCCGTTGATTTGATGTTTTTCTCATTCCCAGTCTTGTGATGACCGTCTTTGTCAGTCTGCAGCTTCATACTCCCTCGGCCGTTGACTGTAATAATACAAAAGAAATGAAGTGTTTGTCTTTTGACAGCTTTTCATCTAACATGTTTTTGTTTCATTTGTGTATTTGTCCAGAGTTGGAAGTTCTTATTGAAGCCCTATCAGGCAGTGTCAAGAGGGCTTGACAGTTCTTGACTTTTAGTTTATTTTTTCTTGTTCTGGGCTTTTTATAAAAGTTTTGCTCACACTGCATCACAAATACTGTGGCTCAGTGAAATGACAAGCTCTGTAATTACAGCTGCTAACGATTGCAGTAGTCAACCTTATTGTTGTCTTTTTAATGTGACCCGTTTAACAAGCTGTCAAGCCATATTAAGCTATTCTGAAACATTTACTTAACGTGGCGTGTTTTTCTTCTCTCAGTTCTCCCTGGCCAAAGTGTGCAGCAGTGGGAATCCACTGGGCTTGGAGTCGAAAGCCTGCTCTGACTTAGTGGCTCAGCTCTTCAATTCCTCTAACCTGACATCACGACACTGCACTCAGGGCATCCTCAGACAAGGCATCAAGGACACTATGAGGTAGACAGGAACAGAAACCATGATATTACTGGCATGATTATTGTGGGTTTGTGAATTATACCTCTCTAGACAATAGGATGTTCCTGTTGGACTCATTGTGGTGACTCACTGTCTTTTATCATCTTAGCTCTCTTTAATGACATTACTAAAGAGTAGATCAATCACACCACCACCAAGTGCATTCAAAGGTTTCTCTGAGAATAAAGTGAAACATTTTCCCTATAAGGAAGGCAACATACCACATAGCCTTCAGGCAGACTTCAAGTCGTGATTAGGCCATCATGACTGATGCTTGAATTCTAATGTACTACTTGCAAAATGCTTGATTTTTTTGGTATGTGTTCACTTGTTATTCATAGCAAGATAATTCCTCTGTTGATGCCTTGCTGTGGAAATAATATTATGACCAAAACATGCAATCAAAGTGGAAATGAACAGCTGGCAAAATCAAAATATACATTGATTGCTGTGGGTGTAAAGGAATTCTGTACATTTTATTTTCCGCAAATACATTTGTTATAATATATTTACATTAATTATGTATAAATGTTAGATGTGATGATAAAGGAGTCTGGAATTTTTTGTACCCTTTTGAAAGTACTTTAAAGTGTTCATATTTAACTATATATTTATAAATCTTTAATGGTCATGATCTTCAGTTTCTACATGTTTCTGCCTCTCCAGGTACATCCTGGTGGACTGGCTTGTGGAGGTGACCACCATGAAGGATTTCTCCAGCCTGACGCTGCATGTGACAGTGGGTTGTGTGGACCGCTACCTGACTCTGCGCTCCGTCCCCAAGGCTCGCCTCCAGTTATTGGGAATCGCCTGCATGGTAGTTTGCACGCGGTGAGAATGCACGCATGCCTATTCTCTGAAATTTTCATGTCGTTTTCTTTTTATTCTTTTTTATGTTGTAACGCAGTAGTATTCTGATTGAGGGAGTATATAGGGGCAACCTGCTCTTTAGGAATGTAAGCTCTGTAATGTAAGAGCTAAAAAAATTTTTTATTGTATTTTTTGAATAAAACAATTAATAAATTAAAATTCAATTATTATAATTTTTTTACATTTAGGACAATGTTTTTGTTTTTTTCCTTTTAGCTATATCAGTAAGGAAATCCTGACCATTCGTGAAGCGGTCTGGCTCACAGACAACACCTACAAATACGAAGACCTGGTTCGAATGATGGGAGAGGTTGTCTCTGTGCTGGAGGGAAAAATCAGGGTGAGTACAGCAAATATATATATATATTTTCATATGTAATGTAGAATATTTTTAGCAGCAATTAATGGTTTTTGTGGGAATTTTAAATATTAAATTTCCCCTCAGAACCCCACACTGCTGGATTACGGGGAGGTGCTGCTGTCTCTGCTCCCCCTTGAGAGGCGAACCACTCACTTATTCGGCTACATCTGTGAGCTGTCGCTGCTCTATTCTCCTCTCGCCACGCCACCACCCGCCAGACTGGCCTGCGCCGCACTCCTCCTCACACGAGCACTACATCACTATGGTAATAACACTCACTAACACGCGCGTGTACAGCATGCCAGTTTGAATAGGCCCCACCGTGTTGCCCTTTTAACACAGACGCGTTATGCAAATAATCTTTTCAAACAAATAGAATTTACTGCTTTAGTTGAGTGTTGGGTTTATGTTCACCTTGACTTATGTCTGCCGTCTCCCTCCCTGCAGCTCCCCTCTGGCCCAGCCAGTTGGTTGACTACACAGGCTTCTCCAAGCAAGACCTCGTCTCCCTTTCTGTGCTGCTCTATGTCAAGTGGTAAGCTTCTCTCTCTCTGTCTCTGTCTCTGTGTGTGTGTGTGTGTGTGTGTTGACTGGATTGGTAGCCAAGCAATTCATTTTTCTCATCCTCCTCCTGCACTCCCTCACCCAGTCTGTCGGGTCACATTCATAGAGACACCCTGGTGCATCTGTATGACAGAACACACTCGAGCCTTTTCTGTTCCATTCGTTCAGTTCTAATAAGAATAACATTGGTGTTTATCATGACCATGGAAGAGGGAGATCCAGCATAGAACTATTCTTAAAAGGCGCATTTAAATTGATCCTAAAAGGAACCCTCAAAGGGTACATCTCTCCTAGTGGTCATACCTCTAAAGAAAATGCTCTTGTTATTTCATCCTTTTTGAATAGGTGCAATTTGTTTGGCATCTACCCTCCTGTAGCTATGCATTTGACTAGCCCGGTTAGCAAATGAAATGGGTTCTGATTGGGACATTATGTTTCTCAGTTGGTAACTCCTAGGCAGCACAGTTCTCACTTAGCATTATCAAGCTTGTCAAGTGTCCAGCACATAGAAATTATGCACGTGCGCGCGTGCGTGCGTGCGTGCGTGTGTGCGTGTGTGCGTGTGTGTGTGTGTGTGTGTGTGTGGCGTCTGTAACCATCAGTGAATCACCAGCTGAGTCACAGAAACGTGCCTCAGGGTGAGTCACTTTGATAGGTGAGCATCATATTGACAAACTGTAATTCTCAAATGGACAAGTAACGAGATTTGTCCCCAAGAGTTGATTATAGAGATGCTGCCAGCAAAGTGGATCAAGCTCAGTCATTGTTCTTTTGTCTCTGCCCCCCCACCCCCACCCCACCCTTTGTCTCCCCTCAGTTTCAGCCAGGATGTCCCCAAAGATTACAGGCACGTGTCTCTTACTGGCGTCAAGCAACGGTTTGAAGATGAGGCCTACCAGCACATCAGCAAAGAAAAGGTACTAGATCTAAATTTGTTTGTGTATGAGCTTTTTAAAAACAAAAACATTTCTAAATTATAATATAATATATATTTTATATATATACACTACCGTTCAAAAGTTTGGGGTCACATTGAAATGTCCTTATTTTTGAAGGAAAAGCACTGTACTTTTCAATGAAGATGACTTTAAACTAGTCTTAACTTTA
>JAVQJD010009265.1:0-47741 GCA_036023655.1 Nannoperca australis | reverse complement strand
CAATATATACAGTGTTATCTTCATTTTAGATGTCAAAGTATTTGCGGCTCCCAGTGTTTTCTTTTCTGTGGAAACCGGGTCCAAATGGCTCTTTGGGTGTTAAAGGTTGCCGACCCCTGAGCTAGGAGCTTGCATTTGCCTCAGTTTTGAAGGGTGAAACAAACACCTTTTTAACAAAAGATGATTTCGATGAGTTTCTCTTTTAATATTTACCTTTGTACTTTGTATAGTATTGTATGCAAATAGTCAGCCAGAACAATTATTTAGCTGCATCGTAATTTTTAAATAGTATCCTACCATAGGTTTCATTTACATTTACATTTTTTTTTTAAATGGTTGATTTTGTCCTGATCACTTTTTAGAAGCATAATTTATTAAAGGGTTCTGGAAAAATAGTGACCTTAATATGACCTAACAAATTAGAATACTTTGAGAAATGCTTATTGGCACAATAAGAAAACCTCCAATGCAATGTGAATATAGAAGAAACAAATGCACATTGTCCAATGATGCATATAGATGACTGTTACTTGTGAGGTCGACGTTGTTGTGTGTTTCTCTCTCTCTCCCCCCCCCCCCCACTCTGTAGTATCCTGGCCTATGCCCTTTTTCATGCGCCCTTACACTGTTTTTCTTTTCATAAGGATCCCCCCCATTACATTGCCTAAGATTGCAAATTTTTCCATTTGAGCCCTTATGTCCCCACTACTTTTCAACACAAAGTGATAGCTTTGTGTCTAACTTAAAAGTTATGTGGGTGTGGGGCGGTGCAGATTTCCAATTTCAATATTTTCATTATTTTTCCTTTTTAAAAAATGAATTCTCTATTTGATCTTACCTCCATGTTGTCTTGCAGAAAGGTAACTAATGCAGCTTAATTCTTATGGTGTGTTTAGCTACAGATTGATTAAACTTATGTCTGGCACAGGGACAGCCTTACTAGCAGAGTAGCATATTCAGAATGCAAACACAGTGAGCAGGAATCTATTTCATTAAATCAATGCTGCTCTGTTGCCTGGGAGGGGCCTCACGCCTTAACAATGCAATGGAAAATAATGGGGTATTGAATTGGCATATGATAGAGCAGTTGTACCTTTTGTTCACTGCTCTGCAGATGTGTTTGATGGTTGGTATGAAGCCACATGTTTACACATGTGGGATGAAGGACTACTTTTAAACAATTACTGTAACTGCCCATGAGAAACTGGAGCATGAGATGATATTCAGTTGAGCTGCGATCACTTTCTACAAGAAAAGCGATAAGCGGAAAACCAGTAAATAAGACATGCTTACGATGGAAAGATTAAGACAACCCCAGAGTGATTAAAAGGGCTGACATAGATACCCTGGCTGGATTTTTAGATGAGCCAGTGAGCGGGTTTGGATTTGGTTTTAAGCAGCAGGAACACATAAACAGCATCAGCCATCAGTCAATTAAGGATAAAGCCTTCCAAAAACAACTAGTTTAACTTTGCTTTTCACTTAATCTTCTTTGGGTGTCACCAAGGGCCATAGCGCTGCAGAGTGAGCAGTGGAGAAGTGAATGATTAAATAAGAGTCCAAACAACTGGGACCAAGGCATTTAACCCAGCCCCGCTGATGCTGCACAGATGCTTCTGGCCGAGCAGGGTTTTAGCACTTTGTTTTTCTTTAGGAGCTGGACAAAGATCTGATTTATTTAAGAAAGATCCACGGATGATTCTTGGAAGTCTAAAAGTGTCCAATATTTTGATTTACACAATCTCCTACATTTTTTCTGTCCTACTAAGGCCTTTCAAGAATGTTTAAACATAAAAAAACACATCTGTTTGTCAAAGGGATCTGTATGAAATCCCGGAGATAAAGTCCTCATCTGCTGTAGAAGAAAATCTCTGTGATGTTCTCTGGTGTGGGTCAAAATAATCAAATCACATTGTTTACTGTGGAAATGAAACTAATCTTATTGATCTTATCATTATCAGCTACAAGGATGCGCTCATACTCTTATTTTGTCTTTCAACTAGCTGTCTTCACCGGAAATGGGAACGTGACACATTGTGGAGGCAGACATCTGCTGCTTGTGATCACCTTGCACCTCCAAATATTGGACCAGTTTTATAATATAACTTACAATGTGTCATATTTCTGTTAGAGAGAAGTCTGACTGGTCATTCTGTGTGTGTGTGTGTTATATTTAGTATATAACAACGTGATATAACAGAAGTTGTCTGAGTTTGCTCATACATTATATCTTCATCCAAAACACAGGGGTTCGTACAAAGTCTTAAAAGTTTGGAAAATGCTCAGTTTTAACAGTTATGTTCTGAAGGTTAGGAATATGCTTGAATTTGAATATACTCCTTGAAAAATGTTTGATTTTCAACATTATCTGGTGGTTCATCATCGACACAATCACTCATGGGAACCAAACATCTTTTAATATTTAAAATGAAACGACATCATATTTGTTTGTTGTCTTATGACATTTATAGTAACAAATAAAGGCTTTGAGAGTCTGGACATTTTTGGGTTAGGTACCTTAAAAGTGTTTGAATTTGGTGACAAGGTGACATACATTAGATAACTTGTTTTATGTAGCGCTACAAGGTAGATTATAGACTTGTAATCAATCTCAAGCTCTTTGTCACTGATTATAGTTTCTGTTATAACTGTCTCCCACAGTGGCTGGGTACCTGATAGTGAGCTTAGCCCCCATGGTATTGTGTGTGTTAAAGAGAGAATGAGGAAACCCTGGTTCAGTGTGACATGATGAAGCTATGGACCCAAAGCTCCTCATTGTTATGTATCTGTGGTCCTGCAGCCCAGTGCAGCAGAATATAGAGAGGGTGAGGGGAAACAGCACTGTGGCTGCCAACCCTTTTGGGCCCTTTTTTCTGCTCCCAAGAAAAGTGTACACTTAAAGCAATACCTGTAAGTCAATACAAAGGGGTATGGCAGCCTGGCTTTTTGTCAGGCTCTTTCATCGGACCAGGCCCAAATGATTTGGACACAATTGCAATGCAAAATCTCTGTCTGCTGCAATTGCTTAAATGGTAGCTCAAGTATTTAAAAAAGCTCAGATGAAATTGTCATGAGCTTACACTCATTCACGTCTTTATATCCTGTGCTTTACTGAGGGGATTCTTGAGCAAAGTCATCTGTATTCAGTAAAGAAAGTGTTATTGATGAGTTGCTTCTATGTGGCTTTGCCAGTGAGAGAGCCGGGGAAGGGATTATGTCCCCAAGCCAAAACCCAATACAAGTTTGAATAAGGGGATAGATGTGCAGTGCTCATTGTAGCAGTAGGATAAGCCGTGTTCAACATTAAAATAACAGCTCAATACCTGCGATATGAAAAGGTCTGGGAATCTCTGACTCGCTTAAGTGGAAAACATCTCTGTTTACTGTCATGGAATGATAAATCAACCAAAGTTTTTGAAGAGAGTACTAAAGGCAGCAGAGTTTCACTTGATGTTTGTGTAGATAACAGCTTACCAAGGGTCTGTAATTGAAGAAGCTTTTTTGAAGGCCTTCGATGAGGTTTAATTTACTGAAGGATTTAAGCGTCTATGCTGAGTGGGACTGGAAAGGTGTCACTACAGCAGCATATGGCAGTGACTGTGGGAAATCCAGATATCCGCTAATCCACCACTCGCACAGTATAGGGATTATACCTTCTGTGACTTTTTTTTCTGTTTTTACGTCTTGCTTTCCATTCGCTCTGTTCAGTTTCAATCACTGTTGTTGTTCAGCTGTGAGGGGTGTTACTGTGTGCTAAATGTTGCAGATGGTCAAAAGGCGTTTTTGCAAAGAAACATGTTTACAACCACTGTACGATATTCTTTTCACATAGTTTATAACATTTTATCTGTTTAGCAGCAATAAACAGGACACCTCTCCTTGGGTGCCCTGCATGAAGTGTAGATGACAAAAAAAAGTTTGACTCAGTGTTTTTACTATTGCATGCCTTCTAAACAGTTAAAGTGTATACCTTAAAGCCTCTGAAAACATGATTTCAAATCCTAAGTATTCCTGTATAACATTAAATATTCATAATGAAATGTGCAGCAATGAACATTAAAGTTGGAGGAAAAACTGTTTAGAGTTTACTCAGCTAATCCGCTTCATTATGAATGTGGTTGTGGTTCGGTCAGAACAACCCTCCAATGTCACCAGATTTGAATTAAAATATTGTTCACTCCTGATTGATGCATAGAAAAGTGCCCATGCTACATGGACCTATTCATAGTCAAGACCTCCTATATCAATAAATAGTCTCATCATAATATCATGGTAGAAAAGTTACTGAGAGGTCGCAGCGTTTCACATTTTCTTTTTAATGAGGAACTGGGAAAACACATGAGAATAACACATCTCTGTTTTAACTCCTTTTTACTGTCTGATTGATCAGAGAAAATTCCTGCATTCAAATGCTAATGCACGTGTGTTACCATGGTTACCAAATAATCTTGTATAAATCCACCCAGTGGCCGCTTTATTAGGCACACCTGGAGAATTGAATGCAAATCCAACACAACTGCCATAAAGTCTACTTTCACGATGCATATATTGTTTTTGTTGACATAGTTGGAAAGATGCAAATTCAATAATGTTTATTACTGAGGTCATAGCTAAAGATGATGCTGTGCTGGACTATATTATTGTCTGTATAGGTGGGCAGAATATTTGACACACCTCACCTCTATAATGCAGTCTAGTACAACTCCATCAGTAACTATAACTTCGACGTTAAAACATATAATTGAACACCTCTGTGACACTGCTGAAATCAACAAAAACACATTGAACATTAACAATGTTACAATAGAATTTATTGTCTAACAAAGTGGTTACTTAGCGTATGGTACATTGCTCACACACATCACTTAGAAGATTTCAACGGATGGATTTAATTGTAGTTTAGCTTTTTAATTCATGATGAAATCACATTCATGCTACAAGGGTTCGATTGATAGCTAACGAACTGGATCAAATGGGCAAACACAAGTTAGTTTGAACTCAACCAAGCAGTTTAGGTGTGAAAGTGTATTCTGCTTCTGCATAGACAGGAGCTGACACATATCTGTCAGCTCTTGGCAATATAACAAAGGCAGAACTGACAAAAAAAAATGAAGTACTGTTTGACTGTCTGGTAGACGCTCCAAATAAAATGGGGATATAAGTTCTCCTAATTATCATCTCTTCCATAAAATGGTAATTATGCAATAACAAATTATTGCTAGTTGAAAAGACTCCCTTTTTATTGATTGATTACAATTTAGCAGGAACAGACACAGCTCTACTGTACACTGCACCGTATCGTACTGGTGTTACAAAGACCGGACTAGATGTATTTTAAACCTGATTAAAAATGCAGTGAGGTAACCATATCCATCCCAGTAACCATTGGTTTTAAATAAACGTGTATTCAAAACTGATTTACAACTCCTACACCACACACATACCATTATAAAGATACACACAGCTGACAGTTGGATCCCTCAAATTACATGCTTGCCTCCCTTGTGTCATATTTTATCACTTGAGTCTCCACCAGCACAAGCAGTTACCGTTGTACGGCCACTCACTCGACTTTTTTGTGAGTTCGGGGTCATAATTAACTCTGTCCAACGGTAAAATGTGTCTCTCTTTCTCATGAGATGAGGATTCCAGTCTGTCCCGTGTCCTTATAAATTACATTTCAGAAAGTTTATAGAGAGTCTTTGTGTTTTTTTTTGTTTGTTTTTTACAGAGAAACCCCAGTCAACTTAATTATCACTTAGATGTAGCCTACATCGTAGACTGTCCTTGAAACGCCCAGCTATATTGCATGTTTGCTACAATCCAAGTATTCTCACTGTTCACCATTTTGCTTCATTATAGATCTGTGGACTGCATGCTTCCACCACAGTGAAAAAATATTTAAAACAGAGAGAGCAGCTTCTCTAGTATCAGTGTACCAGCAGACCCCGTTGAGAGTCACTTCTTAACATCAAGTGCTCACTTTCGAATTGAAAGGCAGCAATTAACACATCAAGGTTGAAGATGGTACCATTCTTGCCCCCCCCCCCACACACACACACACACAGTCCACACAGGTAGCTACAGCAAAGAAGTCTTCTTGTATGATAAGCATTTCCTCTGCTGTGATAAGAGGCCCTAGGATAATGCCTGTCAGATGAGGCCAATTAATGATGGCTCGATGTGATGTTTTATCTGTTATAAGTCTGCAGCTCCTCTCACTCACTGTTTTTTTGCCTCCCAGATAAGCTTTGCTTTGTTGACTTTGCCCCAATCCGTTTCAAAACCAAAGGCACTTATTAGCTACCTATCCGAGAGTGACATGTGTAGCTATAGGCCAGCGTTGAATAATGGTCCTTCATTGTCACCTCTGCAGTTTCTGGATTAACAGTTTGATTTAATTTTCAGCCATCATAAGCACAACACAGCTGTTTGACATTTTTTGGAGGCAAGGACCAATGTTCTCCCTCAAGCTGCTCAGCAAGGCAGTTTGAATGTTAAATCACTCGTAACACACGGTATTTATTTTGCTGTACACAGAAATGCAGTATGCTAGAACAGGAAGTGTGGGATGCCAATGAGAAGATTGCCCCCCCCACCTCCCCACATACACACACACACACACACACACACACACACACACACACATAAATAAATACATCAGCATGCAGGCCAATGTTGTCTTTTTTTTTATTGTTGAAAAAGTAAAAATGAATGAGCAAAGTAAATGCAGACGCTTAGTCTTGTTTGCCAATTTGTGACACTGCATAACTGCTGTTTTGTCAAAGTGATAAACGTCTTTATTATGCATCTTTGTATTTTTACAGGTCATTTGGCCTACTTCTATCATTTATTTCTGGAGTATCATTGCGTTGACTTGCAACCACTTTTGAGAAATATTGTCTAAAATCTGGTTAGTAAATCAAATCTACAGTATTTGTTTTTACCGCAAGTCCCACAAGTTTCATCTTACAAGTTAGGTAGAGCGTGGGACAGAATTTTGGAGCGAAAAGGAGAAAATGTCTCACAATTTATGAAACGATTTTCAATTACAATCTGAAACCCCTAATTTGAAATGTAAATGCTGTAGTTTAAGTCAAATGTCAGCCTCTAAGGTTCTGCCCTTGTGTCTTCTGTGTTTTCCTTACTAATGAGATCTACTACTACTTTTTTCTGAACATTGCTATTCAGTTGAACACCATACCTTAGAGTATTCTTAATCATGGTTACTGTTTTTTTGAATAATGTAGCCACAGCATTGTGAAATTGCAATAGTGCCAGAACGTTACCTGTAGCTGAGCGTTACCTGTTACAATCAAGTGATGATAGATCATCGCCTGTCGTTTGCTATTGATTTGCTGAAAATATGAAATATACAGATCCTTTCTTTGTTTGTTGATGCAAATATATTTTTTCAACTGTGCTATCTACCACAGAGGTATGCAGGAGATGGTTAAGGTTGTGTTGTGATATATTTACAGCTGTCAGTCAGTAACCTCCTGAGACTCAGATAAGATAAACTCCTGAGACGTTGCATCTTACCACTTGCAGTATCAAGGAGCACATACTCCAGTCATGCAAGCCATCCAATTCTATTTGATATATCCCAAGCCAATACAAGCTGTCAGTCAGCATTAAAGTCAGATTCACATATTTACAGAAAAGTTATTCTGCTGTCATTAGGGAGCAAAGGCCAACAACTCAAGTAAACTACTCAACAGCTGTTCAGAAAAGTAATGCAAATCTTGTTAGGAAGTTTTGAGGTGTTATTTTAACAAACATAGTTATTATCTAGTGGAATAAGGAGTATTTCTATGCCCAATTGACGCAGGAATGTAATTCTTGTTTTTGCTGTGATTCTGAAACTCTGCAAATGAATGGTGTTACTTTTGAGTCCAATTAAGCGTAAGCGAGCATATTCAAACAGAAGCTTTTCTTAACGTTTTGACCCTTCAATCTTTCTTTGACTTTTTATGTATGAATGTTACATGTTCAGTTTATTAGCACAGATAAAAACGTTAAAGACGCAAAGAAAACCAAAGTCAAAATTTAAAGTACATATTGGGGAAAAAAAGCAAGAAGGTTTTGTGAGAGTAATCTCCCTGTAAAGAGAATCTGTATAAGAAATTACTGTGGAAATTTGACCAAAATTAATTGAGAGATACCACACTTGGATCCACCTGGGAATTACACATACTGACCTGAACTGAGACCTGTGTTGGTAAATTGGGACCCTACCTGACCCGATTAGACTGAATATAATCTGGAACCAGTCCAATTTAGGGTCCTAGGTGTGGTCTTTGTTCCTCACAATGGAGTGACCGTGAAGGCCTCCATTCCACATGACCTGCAGGAGAAACCTGTACCGTCACATAGCAACGGAAAAGCAAATCAAGACATATTAAAGGCCTACAGTGACAGATAACATCAAATACAAATCACAAAACACACACACACACACACACACACATTCATTTATGCAGCCACCCACATATACTGTACCTGCATGTATACACACAGATGCCTGCACAGCCACAGTGTGAAAAGTCCCCCACCTACACAGGAGAGATCAACCCAGACACTTTGTTGTTGTTGTTGTGTCTCTGTGGTCCTTTTTATGCCTCTTTGTTGTCATTTTATGTGTCTTTGTAGTCATTTTGAGTTTCGTCATGGTCCTGTTGTACTCTTTATGGTCGCCTTGCGTCTCTTTTAGTTGTTGTCATTTTGCGCTGTTGGGGTCCCCTGTGGGTTCCTGACCTTTTGGGCCCCTTGGCCTGAGCCTGGTTGGCCTGTACAGTCATCCATGCATCCGTACATGCCTACATACACATGCTTACCCATAAACCAACAAATTAAATAAAGAGTGAAACACTGAATGAAATTAGAGACCCAATGGTTTCAAAACATCTTAAGCAAAGACAGAAACCTGAAAATGTCTTACTGAACACCTCCAGTTTTTATTGGCGATGTAATGGGGCTTTTTAATGAATCTACATAGTCTCAAATGTACAGTAACACATTAATGCCATTTTTCAACTTGTTAAATGACAGCAGTGCTGCTACCTTTTCATTTATTACCCGTTATTCTGTTTTTTTTATTTTATTTCTTTGCTTTGCTCAGGGAGGTGGTGCGCGGTGGTGGGGGTGGGGTTTTTACTCTTTGTAGTAGTCACAGCTCCAAATCTCATTTGTAATGGTTATCAACTGGTAGGGGTCTTCACAATAGCTAATGGGGAAAACAAATCGGTATTTGCCATGTTTATCATTTGATTAACTTTCATATTATCCCTCTGTGTAATTAGTCTACTTATGAGGGGCTTTACACTGGCTGCCTGATAGCTCCTTCTACAAAGCATTTCTGGCCTTTAACAGAGCGTTTAACAAAAAAAAAAAACTTTATTGCAATGTTTCCTTTATCTCCCAGATAATCGTTTACTTTTTATACAAATTAAATTAAACAATAACATGTTTGTCACACGCAATATGTTAAAAAGATGCATGTCAGCTTTCCTTGTAAACTTATTTTCTAGTTTGAGGTTCTTCTAAGTAAAAAATATTCTTTAGGGTTTTCTCAACTTCTTCAAATAACAAACGGAGTGCTCCTTGTATTTTAAAAACTGACTGAGCCAGGTAGATGGTAGCTGTAGAACAAGGTCACATACTGTTCCCGTCAATGACGAAAGAATGATTTGCAATTTAAAACGGACACCCAGTGACCGTTTTAAACTCTGCCTTCTGTAGGAAATATTGAAGCACCTGATAATGTATTAATCAAATTGACTGTGTAAATAGCTTTTGTTGGTAGACAAACAAAGAGCACTGTTTCATGTCTGATATAGAAGTTGACACGAGTAACCGTTGATGTCTGTTGCTGCAACTTGCTCAACAAGTTTGTTCTGCCCTCTCTGAGGAACACTTGCTGCCCGTCCGCTTCTGTCAAACTGGAATCAGTGCCTTCTCGCCAGGTCTACTTGTCTGAATGTAGACACAATGAGTTGTGATTGAGACCCTCTTCTTCACTGAGCTCTGAGCACACTTGCTTTGACACAACAAAAAGGTGATTTTGCCTGCTAGCTTTCTCACTCCTTGTTGTCACTGCTGTTTTGTGTTAAGTGGCCAGTGCCGGTGCAAGGAATGACTTACAGCAGGTGACTCTGAGACAGGCGTGTTGAAACAGGACGGATTGTTGTTGGAATTGGAGGTGAAGTTGCTTCACTGTAATGTATCAAGACCCCAGAAGACCCTTCACACAGTTAAATCAGACCTTTCTCTAACTTTAAAGTCACTGGTTTAACTTATTTGTGACGGCTCCTATTCTTCCCTTGATCATATGACCTACAAATGCACTCTGAAAATGTCCCTTATTGGGCATCAAACCATTAAAGTTTTTTCTAGAAATCTAATTGACATATAACAGTATGAATATAATGCTCATAGAAATCTCAGTGAAACTGCCATTTTATTTATCTAATAATCAATACCTACCTGTGGACCGTAGCCTACAAACCAATACTGGGCCTCATTTTGAAATGGAGCCTAAAACACGTACCAACTAAATAATAAATAAACACTTTAATAAACCACCATTTTGATTTTGATTTAAAAACACAAAACTAGAGTAGTTTTATAGATTGATTTGCAGATTGACAGAAAAATGAATGGCAACGAATTTTCTTAATAATTTAATATTTAATTGTTAATAATTTAACTGATTTGGGTCATTTGGCCCTGATTCCAGATTATCAATACTTTCTGTGGGTTTTGGATTATTTGTTGGACAAAACAACACATTTCTGAATTCCTTTTCTGCAGTTCCTTGTGAAATTTTATAGTGAACAAAATGTTTTATGTCAGCATTCATTATATCTATACAAAATGCATTGTGTATACTTGCGGTCTGACAAACACGTTGAATTAATTTCCTTCCTCATAAAACATTTGCAAAGCAAATTGGGAATTATTTATACTCATGTTTGCTAGCTAACAGTCTTCTTTATTGATTTTGCTGGCGAATTGCTAACTTCTTTGCACATAACTGACAAAGATTTTCGATAAGTAGAGCAACGTGAAGCATTTTTTGCCAAAAGAGAATTATATTTTACAAATTATAGATTCAATTGTTTTCCAATTTACAAAGAAGAGACAGCAGCCCAGCATTGGCTTCTTGAAATATCTAGATTTTTGTCAGTCATCTTTTGCACAGGTTTGACGAACATGATGTTTTATTGAGAAGTGCTGGCGTTGACTGTAGTCTAGCCTACCTTAAAACATAATTAATCAAAGAAGAAGATAATATCTGATTCTTGTTCAGATATATAGTAGTTTTTATTTAAATAATGTACTGTAATGTAAAAAAAAATGTATCCCTGTGGGGACTTACCAAGACCTCTTGCTGTGTTGGGATTTAACAGTGATGTGTTACTTTACTTAATCCATACCCTACTTGTTTCATAGGGATAAGTAAAATAACACAATAAGTCTTTACACACAGGGAATTCCTATCTTAAAGGGATAAAGAAGTCCGTTCTTACTTTCTCACATTTACATGCACTAAAATCCTACATTTGTAAGAGTGGATTATTTCTAGGTCATTGTGTGATAAAGATTTGCTGCCAATGTATAGATCCCTTCAGCAAAATGCCACATGTTGGCCATGTAACAGTGAGGGTGCAACATACAGCAACATATTCTGACACGAAGAACCAATTTTTTAAAATGTATTTTTAACGAGTAGTAATCAGTGATGTCTACAAAATTGTGAATTTGACCTAAAAAAAACCCCCACTGGAATTGAATTTAAATATCCCTAAAAAAGGAGCATCACTAAAAAAATCCTATTCTTTACCCCTCCGTTGATGTTAAGATGATGTTTGACTTGCCCAGTCCTCTGATGCCCTGACACTGGTATTGCACTGCCAGTATTAAATTAACTCTTGAGAGAGAGGTCCAAAACCGCTTTTTGCTTTTATTAATATGTCAGCACATGCCATGGTGTCAGACTTCCGGCACTTTCAAATATTTACCCTTCTGCACAAAACATTTCAAGATCCATAATGACCACTTGAACTCTTTGCTCTTCCCTGTTTTCAAACAGCGGGGAGCGAGCGCTTGTTTGTGTAATGTTACATTAACCTGTTCAGCCATTCAACCCAGCTCTCTAAAACAGAGCGAGTCCAACGCTGGGAAGACTCGGCAGCAACCTCTTGCAGATGGGAATCTTTAATTTTTAAAGCGTTTTCATCCGCATGGCTGATCCTCCGCACATTGCGTCACGAACCGTGAGTGCTAATCCCAGTTGCCTACCACCCCTCTATTTGGTATGAAAAATCTGCCAGGCAAAGTGTATCTCCATCTTCATCTCTGCAGTGTCTATTTGAAGTGATGTTTTCATCTGTGCCTAGTGAACCAAGGGCTGTGTAGTTATACCTGAACTTTACTCATGGGACGAGGTACAAGGTGGGAGAAGAGCAACATAATTGCCCTTTAAATCATAGCACACTTTTTCTTTAAAACAAATAGGGACTCATACTGTATTATGGATATAACTGGGCACCTTTTAATGTAAAGTATACATACTTTAGTATAAAAGAATTAAAGGAGTGGACACTGATGTTCTTGGCTATAATTTTTTTAAACATTTATTTATTATGGAGTATTTCACTGAGAGCCAAGCTTTGTCTTTGCTGGATGGCCTAATCAAACTCACAGTTAAACACATTCACACCTGGAAGCTTAGGGGTCTTGATCAAGGCCACCTGAGTGGTTTTAAAGCCAAATACTGCTTTTTTTACTTGTCCCACCCAGATTTTTCCCCCTAGTCCAAGAAACATACTGGCCCCAGGTTCACTTCTCTAATCTTTAGACCACCATTTCCCTGGTGCCCTGGTTTATAATATGTATGTCAGTATTTCAGAATAATGTGGCATCAATGTATTGAAGTTAAAATGATGTTTATAAGACCTTTTTATGAATAGTTCTAATAAAAGAACATAATTAATTCTACACAAATGGTACAGTTGTTGATGTTTCCATTGGTGTAATCTTAGTTATAACTGTATTCCGCATCCCCAGAAATTTAATCAAGATATAATCAGCAATGTCCACAAATATAGTGTATGAAGGACATGCCCATGGAGACCACAGTACCTACATAATATATTACAGTGTAGTCTATAATAACGTACCATACACTTAAAGCTGCTATTATCAATATTTTTGTATTAACACTTGATCAAATGAGTACTGTCTAAGGTGTCGCTCGTAGAAATTAATTTACAGAGAATTATCACACAACTGTTTTTACATCATTCAGCGGATTGTTTTGGTTTTCTGGCCCGCACGCAACCTTACTGTTTTGGTCAACATTTTCTCTAGGCAGCTTTTGGTTTTGTGGACAGCGGGCAGCAAGAAAGCTCTCTAAACTCACTGTACACTACTGCTCAGTGGCAAACACAATGAGCCACACTGTTGCACTGGGTGACATGTGCTGACGCTGTAGTTTATTTATATAGCACCAAATGGGTTTTAATCCACCTCTGAAAATAGTTCCTAATAAATGCACCATTTGCTCATGTTTAAGTAATGTTTGCTATTTTTAGAATATAATCTTAATTTAACTTATATTAAATTGTTCACCTGTTGCTCACCTCACATTTTCAGAGTAAACACTTGAAAATACACTTGAGTCTACTGCAGTAACAGGAGTGAGTCAACCAAAGATATGTGTGTATTTGTCTGTGTTAAGAATGGCAAAAGAAAAGCTATTGAAGCGACTTCAGCATTTTAAAAAGCAGAAGATCTTGAACCCTGCCAGATCAAGTTCTGTAGTTTTGTGTGTTTTCCACATGTGATGCAGCCACAAAGAAGATTTGCTAGAAAGCATGTCATGCTCCCCCCCCCCCCCAAAAAAATCTCTGAACCCTGCCATTTTATGTTAGAATTCTGTACTCTCTGTGGTCCTCTTGGATGGTTTTGTTTGATAGTTTCCTTGGTGGATATGAAAGATTAATGCAGCAGAAACACCTGCAGCAGTTCCTCAATGACAGCTGTAAAAGTGCAGCGGAACAGCTGTGAGAAGACAGCACGACTGCCATGCCCCCATAAAGCAAACTGTTAAACATGGTGTCACAGCTTTGTGAGTCATCTTGTAACTGCCCCGGCAATCAGAATTGACTTTCCTTTACCGATGCAGCCTTTTTTGTAACTGCGTGTGTGCTTTCGACCTATGTCATGTGCCTCACTTATAGAAATGTGCTGTGTGTATGTGTGTGTGCATTTGTTTGTTGTACTCATTTTGTGTGTGTGCATGAGGGAGGGAATTTTAGTTTTTATCACAGAACACATCAAAGCTGATACCGAAGAGTGGTACGAAAATGCATAATTTAGCTCGTTAAGTAGCAAGAGATCACAGAACACTTAGTCAATGTTAAATAAACAAAAAAAGCATGCCACATTTAGTCTCGCATCATCAGACCTTTCTCCACACGATGTTAACTGTCTGAGATGTGTATTGCTATGAGTCCACATCTCAAGTCACAATATTTTATATACAGCACAGGTCAAAATCATATACCTATGGTATGTGCTGCATGTGTTGTGTTTGTGTGGGTTTCCTCTGGGTGCTCTGGTTTCCTGCCACAGTCCTAAGACAGGCAGGGTGAAATGGAAACTTTAAAGGTTTGAAATGTGTTAATCTGCCTGTGATAGAATGAAGAGCTATTTTAGTTGCACCCGGTCACTAAGATAGTCTTCCGCCCTGCTTGATAGAAAACGGATGCAAAGAAGACAATTAATACAAAACCTTTACATGCAGTGTACTTTGCTTCCCTGGAGGGTTACACTGGGCTGTAAAGTGATCTGAATTAAGATTCTAGCTGAACTGTGAAAGCAACTGAGAAACTAAAAGCTACAATACTCTTAGCAGGTCTTACACGTGAAGGAGAGAAAAATACAAGGTACAGTACATTATGTACATATCCAAACAATGCCCTATTTCTTATTTATCATGTACAGTTGGAGTTGGACCCTTCACCAGACAATTCAGTTAAGAGTTTATTGAAAGAAATGGAAGACCTCAGATAAAGCATGAGGATATTCAAAAACCTGCATTGCATGCCAAAATCAAAGAGGAAATAAGTCACATGATCTTATATACTGTAACTCTTTGAGCAGGGGTGGGCGGTATCGGTAGAACCATTTAATCACTAACATGAATAACACAAATGTCTCTTTCAGGATCTATGGGAGACAAACTTTCTCCAGGGTAGAAATAAAATGCCTGATACCTGAGCATTCCTAAAAGTGTTTTACCCAAATGTGAATGCTAAAATAAACATTATTCATCATTATTAAAAGGACATTGCATACCAGATACACCTGGGAGTGCAGCAAGACTATACTGGCCTAAATCTGGACTAAATGATAATTGAAAAAACATTTATTTGACGCATTTTATTGGTATTTGATGATTATATTTTCAACATATATTAGGTTCTACAGGATTTCCTGGTCAGACTTCTTGGTAAAAGCAGTTTCTTGGTAATTCTTTCATGCACTACAATGTTATTACATGGGTTTAAAAGTGAGGTGCCACCACTGTAATTGTGGCTTGTGTTCTTCTGCCTTCAACCCAGATTCGTCTGCGAAACACCAGTCCTCTAAACACGACAAAGATTTTCATTTAAACTAAACTAAATTGATTGATAAAGTAGACATACTTTGCTTTTTCACTGTTCTGCAGAGAAAAACACAAATACTACTATTTAGGACCTAATGCAAGACTGCAATAATACATATTTAGGAGGCCTGATTGTCCTGTCTGTCTGTGGAAGTTGAATGTCAGACTCTTAAGCAAACATTCTTCTAAGCTTCCTGGAAGTGTAAGGTCTTCTGTGTGGTCCGTTCTGCTTTCACAATCAGACGACAGTAGATTCTTTGTTTGGCATGTGTCTTATTAGGATCTGCTGAAATATACAGTTGATTTCAGATACGTAAAGTCATAGTGTTGTAACGTCCATTTGATGTCCTGGAAACAGTTGACAGTTATGACTTCAAGCCCTGGGAGACAAATTTAGATACTAGGATGTCTGAATACTGGCCATGAACTCCACAGCTGAGTAACCTTTGTATTGCTTTCTTCTGTCTTGTTGTCTTAAAGGATGAGTCCTGTATCTATATTTGTCTTATTTTCAATAAATTCCACAAGAAGACCAAAACCAACAACTTTTACCAATTATTGTCGGGCTTTTTAAAGCCTGATACATCTTACTCTGTGCCACTCTTGTGCTGAGTGACAGGTTCCTTCATTATCATACACATGGGCTCTGCAGTTTATTTTGAGTCAGTTTCACGTATACTCTCCTGCTGTCTAAATATTTAGTAGAGCACATAATGTGTATTCATCCGCTACTAAAAATAGTCCTCAAAAAATGCACTATTTACTCCTGTTTGAGTAACATTGGCTAAAAGCTACAGTGCCCAGCTGTTTTTAGAAAGTCAAAGTATTGAGAGGTGGACTAACACATTGGTTGCCTGGTCCTTTAATAGAATTTGGTGACAATACCTTTACAGTCTTTTAACATATTAAATGGTTGGCTCATCAAAATACTTAGCCTTGTGGTATCTGATAATGCAGACCATTTTGGTTTTGAGATATGTCACTGAGATTTCTGCCTCCACCTCGAGACAGCGGAGGTGAATGTGGTGCTCAAAACAGTGAGACATTACATTTCAAATCTCCACAGCAACATTTCTTTTCAGAAACTGTTACTGTATAAATTACAGAACACCCTGTCAACCATTTTTGAGTGGGATCATTTCTCTAATAGAATGTAACTTCACCTTCATCTAACTTCATCTTGAAATCATTAGGTACTTAAGATATTATGGTTAAAAAAGAGGCAAAGCAATTAGTATTTATTTGATTCACAAGAGTGATTATATACTGAGGTCCTCAGTTGTGTTCCCAAAATACTCATAAATCACTTATTTTGAAGAAAGTTTATTTTAAATAACCTACAAACTGATTTTAGTGTGTTTAATGTGTACTTTAGTACCCAGAACCCAAAAAGTGACATCCCACTGTGAATTATTTGCCATCCTCAAAGAACATAACCACATACTGAAACATCCATTCAACATGTCGTGTATTGAGTTTTACTCACACATGCTAAGATCATTTTTTCTTTTATTCCCCTCCTTTTAATTCATCTTTTATTTTGTTAGCCATTTGAGCGTCGAGAAATGAAAGCATTTGCATTGAAAGGACAGGTGGGTGTGAGACACCAGCGCGGCGTCTGAATTGTAGCATTAAGAGCAGGGGGAAAAATATCAAAAGTATGAGCCATTCAGACGGCAGGAGGAGCAGGGATTTGAGCAGATATTAAAAGATGATTGTGCGTGGGCTTTTCTACTGTGCTCCAGAGAAAGAATGTAAACCCTGTATCAGTCAGACGGAGGATAATAAACAGCAGAAACATCAGAACATGGCACAACAAACACAAACAAAAAGAAGGATGGGGGGAAAAAAGTGCAGCGTATAAATAGTTCAAATATTTCAAGTGATTTCAGAATGCGATGGTGAAATACTGGATGTTTGTGTCCTCAGCCTAAGCCAGTTATTTACTCTATTGAAGTGTTCTTTTCACTGTAACTGTATTAAGGCCATAACTGTCCACAAATAAAATATAATATGCAAATTAATTATATTGATTAACTTAATATTAGCTCCATCTTCATGTAACTGTTTCATATTTCAATGCAAGTGTCTCCCACCATAAAAAAGAAAAGTATAATTAGAAAATTTATTATTTCACATTTATTTCTCGACATGGCTTATATTAGCGTCCTGTTGCTGTATAACGCTGATCTGATCTTGTTTTTGACGGCTGCATCAACACTGTAAATCATTGATGGCCATTTTTCAATAGTAGTCTGTTTTTAAGTCTTTTTGGTTTTAAAATACTTTGTTGTTTTTGCTGCTCTTTGTCTCACATATCACTTTTTGGATTTGTTGTTCACACGTAGACACTGCAAGACAGGATGAGGGTAAAAATGGTTCAGAGTTCAAAGTGATTTCCTGTCTACTTTGATACTTTTACTTGATTCAATTGGACACATGAAAACATGTCAGAACACAGTGTCTTTTAACTTGTTTTTTATTTTACAAAATCATATTACTAGCTGCTGTAATAGTCTGACTCAATAGTTGAAATACAAAAGTAGACTTTGAATCCTACACACATAATTACTGTGACTCTTGCTGCGTGTGGAGGGAATGGCCAGCCACCTCTGTTATGCACATGGGAAGTAACGTGACACACGTAAAGTGTTTTATACAATAGGCTGGGTCCTACTGAGCCTGTCAACCAAAAAAAGCTCTGATTAATTTTAACAATATTAGTAAAATTACCAAAGTACAGTCAAATATGGACATACAGCTGCTGGTGACTTGTCTATTAAGCTGCTATCCTTTTTTTGAGCCGTGCTAGCTACGTGGCTCTTGGGATGGCAATATTGGCCACTACTTTGTTCCAGATGGAAATATCTCAAAAACTATTGGAGGAAGGATGGATGCATCCTAATTTTCCTACAGTGCCATCATTGGGTCAAAACTTTAATTTGTCTTTGATGACCAAATATCTGCAAAACGAATCACATTTCCATCAGCCTCAGCTGTATTTTGTGTTTAATGCTAATTAGCAAACATTAGCATACTATGATATGCATAACATACACACATGGTAACCATTATACCTGCATGCTAAAGGTAGCATTTAGGTGAAAGTACAGCCATGCTTCACTGAGCTGGCTGTAGATTCCAAGTCTTGTTTCTCTACACGGCCTCAAGGATGTGATGTGCGTACTACTTAATCAATGTAGTAACTTTCAGGAATTTATAGTTAAACTCAAATCTCCTAAAGGATATTACGGTTCCAAGGACCGCTGCAGTTTGGCTTGTTCATTTTTGACCTTAGTTCTAAAGGCCTATTGTGGTTTTCAGAGAGTCACCATCACCTGTGTTGACCGACATTATGTTGTTCTTGAATTCAGAGGTCCAAGCTTCAGTTTTAATAACATTTGTCTTTCCTTATCAGAACCATGTGGAACCCAGTGAACATTAATGACCAGACAGGACAAGTGGCTGCCAGGATGGAGACTACTCCATCTTTGGGTAATGCGAGCATCTCCATCTCCCAGCAGCAGGCACCCAAGAAATTTGCCCCTGTGGTCGCGCCCAAGCCCAAGTTCAACCCTTACAAACAGATGGGAGAATCCACCCTCTTCGACACTGCAGGTAACAACACAGGAAAAACCACTAACTCACTAATATCAAGCAATTTCAAATGAAACCTTTATTGAGAACAGTATTTGCTTTTCTCCACTAGCTGGGGTTTATCTTAAGCATGTGGAAATGAGAGCATGGAAAGAACAGACTAGGCCCAAACAGTACAGAACCTCCTACATTTCAAATATCAGACTGTTACAGTCTCCATTTTTAGTACTAGTTTGCGTTCATGTTCCACTTCTGCTTAAATTATTTATTTTTCTTAACAATGAATACAGCTTTCCCTCAGGAACTAGCGAACTTGAGTAGCAATGTCATTGTATTGATTGGTGCATAGTCCTACAGTTTACAGCAGACTGATTTTAAATCAGCACAAAACCCCAACTTTAAATGTCTAACTGACTGACTTTAAAACAGCTACATGCCTTCATTTGTGGATTTTCTTACAAAGCACAATTATTACAAAACATAATTAAATATGTAAACTATTTGTTTAAACGTGGTTATTCACATAATATTGGTTTCCATAGTTAAATTATAATACACTTTTTCAGTTCTAAAGATGTGACTCTGGCCTGCAGTATACTGTAACTGAATCTTAAGCAGACCTCACCAAAGCTTTTACAATCACCTGCAAAACAGAGGTGCAGTAAATAATGTACAAAAAAAGCTGTAGAATAGTAGCATAGCAAGGCATGGAAACAAAACATATTCAGTGCCTGAGCGCAGTTTATTGTCATGGTAACATTGATCATCCAGCCTTGCATTTAAGTATATTTCTATCTTATTGCAGCATGGGTCTTATTTTTGAAGGCCATGGTTTTAAATCAGTTGTGAGAACATTGGATTGCTAAAGTGTGTTCATCTTCGTCTGACGTTATCAAGCTGTGGCTAGCAGAGTACACATGGACCGACACACTGTGTGTATTTATGTGGCAGCTCAGACTGACCGATAGCACAACTCAACAGGAACTCCAGTACTTTGTTAGTGGCCAGTAATGGCTCTCTTTTTGTTTAGTTTTTTGCCTCTGTACATTTATGAAGTATATCCTTGCAATAATTGCATGCAAAACCTTTGTGCTGAAGTTTTGCATTGATTGACTTTATATTCAGTCATGCAACCTTTATCTCATGCAGGTCACAGAACTAGCCTTTAATGTTGCTGTGAGCTGCATGCTGCTGGGAGGTTGTGGTTCACTGTGAATTGTGCTGGGATTTTTTTGTTAACTTATTGTATTGGGGTAATGATTTACAAATATGATGAAAATAAAATTAAGATTTAAAAAGACAACACATGGTAAATCTAAGCGGTACATACCGCTTAGATTTAGGGGTTCAAGCATATCTTGAAACCTGGCTCTCGCTGGTTTATGGTATTTAAACTCTAGATGGTGATTGTGACAGAGGCCTGGTTGCATGCCTAATTTCTAACAAACATACAGTGTAAGTACTGTGGTTGGCAGTCACGTGTGAGTCCAGGAAGTCCTGTGTTGTCTGCCTTTTCTTTTTTTTTTTGCACCTTGGGAGCAGCATAGTTTGTTAGTATGAAAAAGGTTCATACAAAAGTTAATCTGCAATAAACACATTTAGAGTTTTAGGGCTATTATTTTTATGTGTCACCTATTTATTAGTCTTTGTTTCATTGCAATAGGGTCACAGTCTGGCATTGCATTACAATATTTACATTTCCGGCAAAGATGATTTAAAAATAATGCAGAATTAACTTGTGCTCTACAGAGCGTAACTGTTTATTTTACATTCGACAGATATGACTCCACAGTGACAACTGCCTTCAACCCCTTTTGATGATTAATATCTGTTGAGAATGGCTCATATTATAAGATATAGTATTTAGAAGTAAAAAGTGTTTAATTTTTAGGTTCATATGGTCATATTTTAGTGTTCCAATGTGCATAAGCCTATCTGACTCAAAGAAACACAATAATAGGATGCAAATGCAAACAAATCAGATTTTTTTTTATTTTTTAGAAAGAATAAAATTGCATTATAAAATGAAATAAAGTACAGTTACAATGCAGTAATAAGTTGGTAGTTTCCAGTGCAACAAAGGAAATAAAAGCACATTAGAGAAACCAACCCAGCAAAGGCACCGGAGAACAGCAAAGGTTTTCATTTAGATTTGAGATCATCAAAAAGTTGGTTCCATCTTTGTGCAGCACAGCAGCTAAAAGCATCTTCACTTGGTTGTTTGGTTCTTATCCAGGTTCTTGTCCAAATTTCCTGAATATCATATTTATATATATATAATTATAATAATATTATGTCCTACAGAAAATATAGCCAGTGCACAGTTCATTTGGCTGAAGTCTTCAGTGAGTATGTTGTTATATAATAAAGGTAGAACATGTCAATTGAAAAACACCGTATCATCTGCCCCCTCCCCATCTGGTATATGTGTTGTTATGTGAACATTATCTAAACCTGTACCCTCAACCCCCCCGAGAGCCCTAGATTTCCCCCAAAACACGGGAAACGGTTATGAAATTCAGCTACAGTGAGCGCACTGTCAGGCTGCAAACACTTCTGTCTGTGGGGGTTTGTGGTTTTGAGTTGTGGACCTGTCTGGTACTCCAGATGTTAGTTTTGTAAAAATTGTTCTTAGACGGCTCCTGTTTGGGCCACCACTGAGATAAACACATCAATATCACCAGCCTTTAATTTTCAGTCCTGAATGAAGTGTGTTTTTCCCAGACTTGTTAATTTAGTAAAGGCCTTAAGCGTTGCTAGTGATTATGACCTTTTGGTGTAAGTAGTTCAGCTTGGCCTACAATGAAAATATATATATTTGGTGCCCTAGTATAGATGGATTATTGTGAGAGACTCAGACAGAACACAGTAGTTGTAGTAATATTTAACAAAACGTTATTTGAGCGACATAACCTCAATTTCTAGTGTCACACCGAGCAGAAATACAGAAATGAACCTCAAATCTCTTAGTATTGATATTGACGCAAAAAAAAAAAATAGACTTTAAACCTATTTGATGATTTGTGGCATTATTAAAATGTCATTTTACTACAAAACATTTAATCTAGACCAGTTGCCACTGTCTTATTTTACACAATTAATCACTGTCCGGGTATTAAGAGGATTAATCAAACAATATAAAGAGGGTGGAGATACATTTGTAGATGATTTAACGGTTGTACTGTGTAATACAAACGTTTTACTTTTATGAATTCAGCTACATTGTTAATATCATGACCTTTGTGTCTTGAGAAAAAGCACATTGACTGTGACAATAATTACATAAACTCGGTAATGCTTTGAATTTTGTCTTCGTTATATGAATTCAGTTAAGGTCAACCATACTGTTAATTGAAATGGGAAAATAAGAAGGAAGGAAGTGTTTTAAAGTGGGAATTGAAGTGGTAAAATGTTATGACTTTTGAGCTGCTACATGATTTTTCATTAAAACATTAACATTTAATAAATGACTGGTTGTTGTCAGAATTTTGAACATGCAAATGTGTAAAGCCATCAGCAGACATCTCCACTTGTCAAAAGATAAGACGTCTTTATGAACAGATTATCTGGGTCTCTCTGTATTTATTTATTTAATATCTTTTATATCAAATGTGGGGACTGTCTGATGTAAAATTGAGGATTAGCATAAAAATTAGGGACGAGTCAATTTGGCACAGCGCCTCGCTGTCCCTTTGTCTGGCAGAGGCCAGAATCTGGGCTGGAGTGAACGGTCTGAGGCCGGGTTTATTGTGCGGACAAAGAAGCTGGTGCAGACGGGGCGGTGCACTGTGAGCAAGGACTGCCCTCAGATTTTTTTAAGGAGAACTTGTTTTGATTAAATCCCCAGCAGGAGGAAGTGAAAGACCTATAGGTCTCAGACGGTGACCCTTCACTCAAAATTCCTTACAACAGATCAGATTGTAGGGTTTAAGTTGATCTCATGTGGTACATGTACTGTAGGAAGGTCAGTGGTGATTGCTTTATAAAGATGAATGTTAGCATGTGGAGCAGCCAGTGGGCCACTTCTTTAATGCAGGTTATTTGCTGCAACATCTGTACTTAAAGATGTTCTCTTTATATTGTTGCAAGTTTTAGGGACTGTTAAAAGCACACTGATATGAATGTAATGGTTGTGTGATTAGAATCAGTATGTAATGTAGGAAAGGTGGAGATAATATCGTGAACCACTGTACAGAGCAATACAATCCAGTGCAATAGCCTTGCAATAAAAACCTCCTTTCTAAAGCATATTAGGTTAAGCTGTGTTTCACCAGTATTGACAACACTGTGTAATTTACTGTATACTGCCAAGCTCTGAAAACTATTTAAAAAGCCTTGATGTTATTGGGTGGTGGAAGGTGTTACAGGTGCACCGATGCATTGTGGTACTAACTGGTCTTCCTTGAAACTTCTTTTGTGCTAATAGCTTACTTTCTACCTTGACATCCTTTTTAGGTTTTCTTGAAAGGCACAGAAGTGTATCCTTGATCAAATATTTTGCACACATATTATTGGATTTTTGTCCAGCTGCCTGCACAGATCAGCACTTGTTGATGACTAGTTGGAGGCTGCACAGTGCTCTCTGGGACTTCTCTGTTTCACTGTAAACTACGCCTGAGAATGAAGTGAATGTGATGTCAAGGACAGTAGTTGTGTTCCCAAAACAGACTGGAGATTCAGTTTCTGTTGACTGTGATCTGTAGTTTTCCTTTGATTCTGTACTGCTGATGTCTTGATTTTACATTGCTTCTTATTCAGTTCATGCACATGGGATTCTAATGAATATTTTTAGAGATCTCTTTAGCTCCTTCCTTGCATTCTTGTTTAATTTACTGCTTGTATTTTTGCTATAGAGTATTTTAAAAAGCTCCTTCAAAAGTCTGTTTAAAATGATCTTAGTCAAGTGCTTAAATGGGGATTTTCTTTTCTCATTATGAAGTGAGTGTAAATATATATGTGGTGTGAGGAGTTTTAGACACCACAAGAAAATGATTCACACTGCAGTGAGTCATCATTAGCAGCTTCATTCAGAATATTATTATATTAAATGATTCAAATCTATTTACTTAATATATTGCAAATCAGATTTCTTTCAAAAACCTCTAAACTACATGAATTACTAAAGAAGTCATTTTGTGAAAGTAACATGCTGCTTTGTCTCAAAACGCCTGGCTGCTGATTATGAAGGTTAATAAGTTTTCGCAGCAAGATAATCATAGTGAAAGTTAAAAAACATACGAGAAGTGCTGTTCTTGATAAAACTTTTGACACCAAGTTACCAGAAACCTGCTAATTGTTTGCTCAGAGCAGTTCAAAAGTGTGGAACATGTTCATAAGCTGTTTTTATTCCTCCCTGCTTGACTGGCCAGAAGCAAACTGACTACCGGTTGTTGTGTCAGAGTCCCTCATGGGTGTCACCAGGAGAATTTACAGGAAATCCACCAATGAGCGTGTCAGTGTCCCCATAGAAACCACAGGCTCATGCTCTGAGCGTACACAAAGGCCACTTTTATCTAAGTAGAACACATACCTCAACTACTTGTGTTGTGTTTGCAGTGGGTGTAAAGTCTATATAAGTGAACTGCGTGATTCTTTTCATCTTTGCTTCAGAGTTTATATGATGTTTTCTTTGTTCTCAGGATATTTTTTATAGTGTAGAACTTTTTGACTGCAGTGTTAGTTCTTAATGCAGCCAGAACGAGTCACCTTACTTCTCTAAATCTTAGCACTGTCCTAAAGGGTCATAGTATTGTGAAAATATTTTTCTTCATATCCTCTGTTCTTTCAAAGTGGTGTCTACATAATGAAAGGAAGTTTGAATGCAGAGTATGATTTCAATACCCAATTTTTTCATGGGAAACAGTACTCTTTTCTGTTTGACTGCATGAATTGCTCTGCCATGAAGTGATGTGTAGCTCGACTTGATACTGGAGCAGAGCTTCAACGATTAGTCAGTCGACAGAAAACTAAACTGCAACTATTTTGATAATTGACTAATTTTTTAATACGTTTTTTAGGCAACTTCAAAAATGTGATTGTTCCAGGTTCTCAAATGTGATCATTTGCCACTTTTACATTATTTACATTATAATACATTGGCTGGCTATTGATTGGACAAACCAAGAAATTTGAGGAAGTCATCTCATATTGTGATGGACATTTCTCAGCGTTTTCAAATTTTTATAAAGACCAAACGATTAAACAGCTAATTGAGAAAATAGTTTGCAGATTTATAAATAACAAAAATAATCGTTAGATGCAGCCCTAATCTGGAGTTTAACATTAAATGTATAAAAGTAGTTTTTTTATGAACTAAGAAAAGCACAAATTGTTGATACGACATGACTGAAATGTTCAGTCTAGTGTAATTTAGTGCTATCTTTAGCAAGCTAGGCTCACTAGCTTCCACTTTATAAGTGCAGTACAATGGGTCTTTTCAGATGTCGAATGTTGTAAAGGACCAACTTTATAAAGTTTCAACATTTGTAGGCTACACACGACTGACATGTTCCAGTCAGTAGTGCACCACAGAAGTTGACAGCGTGTCTCCTGTCACTGTCAGTTAACAGCTGCTATGGGAAACGTGCAGAGGCTTGAGGCTTCCACCAATATGTCCAAAAACGATTTCATCCTCTTGAAAAATGGTGTGGACAACTCAAATTTCATTTCAATTCATTTATTTATTTTTCTAAAGAATTGCGACCCAGATACAGTATGTACTGAGCAGGACATTTTACAGTTGAAAAACTTGTCAGTGCTCTCTGGTGGACAGACTATGTAATGTTGACTCAGATTCTGAGTTACAATAAACATTTCTGCAATTACATTTATTTGTACCAATAACACAAAGGGGTCAAGGAGTGGATCACAGGGTTAAAGCAGGACTCAGATGCAGGCTCACGTAACAAAAAAACTCTGCAATGAAATGCAAACTCAAAATCACACACGTCGTGGAGGTCAAAATGTCCTTAAAAAACACACTTCTGTGGTATCCAAAAAGGTCAAAACCTAGAATCTCTCTCTAAATAACTAACTCAAAATCACACTAGGAATAGTGGAACTTAACAATAAAGAGCTCACTGATACTCTGGATGTTTCTTTTCATTGACAAACTGGCACAGGACAGGGGAGATGCAGACAATATATACACACAATCAATCAATCAATCAAACAATCAGGGCAGGTGAAGGCAATCAGACTTGCAGGAAACACATGATGACAGGAAGTTAAGGGACCTGAAACAAGAGGGAGACGGGAATACAAAATAAAACAGGAAATCACAGGACAGACTTAACAGACCCGACAAGACACGACAGTATGGACTGATATATATATAAGCCTAGCTGATTAATGGGGTCTACATCTAACATGCTGTATGTGTCAGTCTTTCTTTTAAATCACATTATTCTACTTACTTTTAAGCTGTTTGATAACATCTCATTTGCTATAGTTAACAAGCCCCAGTGAAAGAGACACTAATACACATTAAATGGTAATTATATTTAAATGTCACCACACAGTACACTGTGGAACTGTACTTGTTAGCATGGAAATACCTTCACAAGTATGTCATTTTAATAGGTCATAAAGCCACTTGATATAAGTTCAGAGTTGATGTGTGGCCTCTTACATCACAAACCCTTTGAGAGTTATAATATATAAAGCTGGCTGGTAAGTTTACAGTAGATTCTCACCGTGGCAGAGGCCGCTTGGAAAGGTTTCACATTATGAAACCGGCTGAGTTTACACAGCAGTGACTGTCTGCTGTGACATTTGACTGGCTTCATTTACTCTCCCTCCCGTTTGTTTAGAAGAAATGACAGCGAAGCTCTCCTCTCTGCCTTTGATGAATCACACTTTCACACTCATCAGCAAACCTCACTAACATCCCTTTTTGAGGCACTAATTGTTGAGCCCATTTGATGTTTCAAGTTTTAAGACAATAAGGCCAACTCTGGCTTCAAACCTTTTCACAATGTTTGTTTCTTTGCTTTCATACAAAAACTTAATCCGTCCATTGTTCCTGATTTCTCTTCCCGTTGGAATTCTGCTTGGAGTGGCAGAAGCCAATTCCAGTCCGCTCCTTTACACTTAAAACGAGTATATCTCCGAAGACCTCAAATCCCTCCCTTGCATCTCTAAACCAAATGAAGTCATAAATCACTCTTCTATACATATCATGCTAATTAAGCGCAGGGCTCAGCTGCTCTTCTCCAGCGGAAGATGGAATAAAATGGGTCCATAATTATGTCACAACAATGTGCTCTCAACCTCTGCCACAGCACATTTGGAATGGGTATGTGGAGATAAGGCATGTGGACTGACACCCAGGACTTAAAACACTTTGTCCAGTTTGCCTGGAAGGGATTATGGATTTTTGCTACTGAATAAAGTAAAGCCACTTCTCTGATTTTCTTCTATTTTTAATACAGATTACTTCAGGTCTGTGGAAATATAAAAGAATGGACGGTTTAGATTTTAGGGTCAGTTACTTTTTCAACCAAACATTCCAACACTGATGGAAGTAGAACTGTCACATGACACATGTGGACGCACACTGTCTCGCTCCTCTGCCCTTATTTTGGCTCATTGCAGCATGTGTGAATGCTAACAGACGCCAGCAACTAAAGCTTTCAGCAGTAAATCAAGTTCAGATCGTGGGAGATAATTTATGTTCTGTGCGCCCAAACACACAAGCAGACATGGTGTGTGTCTTTATAGTGATGGGACAAAACTCTCCCTGTGTTTGAGGATTCTTTTCTTTCTTTTGCAAACAGTTTCTATCTGAAGAAAAATGTTGGGTGCGTTATGCAAAGGGCAGTTGCGCCTGCAGGCTTTGTCCTGCTGTAAGTCCTTAAAAGACCAGATGGCAGACGTTAACACACGTGTAACTGGTGATAATAATGTACAAATGTAAATCTGTAAACATATGCTCAACCTTCAGCTCCCACAGAATATACTAATCCGTACCAAATAGCAGACCTGCTTATAAAAGACTCATCGTCAACCTGCAAAGGTTTTCCAACAAAATAGAAAAAGTTTCATAGCATTTACGTGCAAGCATAAGAAAAAAGTTGCCAATCATTAACCATATATAGTACTTGAAATGTTTATAAATGTACCACTTACTTAAAAAACAAGGTTTAATATTAATCCCAGTGTCACAGCTGGATCCATCTCCACCCTTTTATCTCCCCCTTAACAATACTCCGGTTTCCGATAACCAATTATACTTCTTATGGCCTCTCAAATAACTTTAATCACTGATTAGGATTCCTTGTTCACAAAGAAGCTACTTAAAAGTAATTGCTCAATAAAGAGAGGGGAAGTTGTCGTATTAAGTAGGTCTTCCTGCTGCTTCTCTCATTAGTGCTCACTTGGAGCTTTCAACTCCCTATTGTCACAAATGGAGCCAGCTTCATTCACAGCACAGAAGCCGTCCTCCCTCTGCCTAGTTCACACTGCTTTTAAAGCCTGACAGCATAAGCGCAGAGCAAACCTACAGAACAGAAAGTGCTTAACAGCTCAGACCCGTGTTGATTCTAGATTTATTAGAAATAGTGGAAATATTGGCCGCATGGGTGACGCAGATTGGGTAAAATGTCCTTAGGACCACAGCAGAGAGCCAGGGTTCGATCCCCGGTGGTGGTGGTCCCTCTGGCTTGGTCATATTTTTTTATAAATACATTTGATGGTGCGAAGCCGGTGGGGGTTATTGTAGAAACTGATTAGTTTGAAACAGGATGAAAAAGATGTGAAACAGATACACAAAAAGGAAAGTGGCTGAAATAACATATGCAGATCTTCACAATTTTAAAATTAAACCGACTTTCTGAGATATTATGTCAATGTTTCACTGTAGCTTAGAGAACAGAAGGTCCTCTTTTTATGAAGACATTTTAGAATATTGTTCTGGTGAAAAAAAGAGAAGTGAGAAAAATAGGGAGAAAACACAGATGACATCTTATTAATAATATATGTGTTTGCAATGGTTTGTTATTTTTAAAAATACACGTTTTATTCAGTATGTAGATTTTTGGGGTCAGATTTTCACCTATTTTGTAACATTTCCACCACCAATGTTTTGGAAAGTTCTGGTTATTTTTGGCTTTAATATGGAACTACATAGAAACAATTAGAAAATAAATTGAGTTCCTTTCCTCTCACCTGATCTTCTTAAGACCACTCTGTAAGCCGGCTACATATAGAAACTATTGTTGAAAAACCCAATTTGCATCCCCAGTGCTAATACAGTATACAGTATAGTAGCTACAGACCATGTTTGCTTACAGTTTAAATGAATGTTGTACGCATGTTGTCAGGCTGGAGGCTTGTGTTTGATCAGTTAGCCATGTTCAGTACAGTAGCGGTAGGAACTGAACCCAAAAGCGGAATTAGGTTCCTGTGGTCATGGAAATGCAGGGAAAGATACCAAGTGCCAAAAAAGGTTCCTTGAATAGTTCCTGTGGTCATATAGGGCTACTTGACACGAAGTAATGCAATCAGCATAATATGTTATGCATGTTTTGCTATTCCTGTGGCTAAACAAACTTTTTTCAATGTAGCATTTCGACACGTTCAATGTGTATAATCGGCCATTATGACGTGAACGTGGCAAAAGACCAGCAGCACAGCAAATTAAACAAGAAAGTTGTGAATGATGTAATTAATTAATTAATGTTACCTTTAATTAATTAACAATTAAAGGTACCCTGTGGAATTTTTAGACCACTAGTCAACGGAGTATGTTTTGACAAGTTGGCCCTCATTTTATTTGTATCGCGCACGAGGGTGCACATGTACACGTACGAGCCCACGGTGACATAATATCATACACGTTACTGCCGCAGTTTTCACGTTTGTTTTGCTGATCGACAGTTGGTAGAGGTAAAGCACAAATGTGCAATGCGCCTAGCAAACATGGATGTATTTTAAATATTTAAAAAAATCTGCTTTGCAAATGTTTTACGAGGCAGGAAATACATTTAAGGATGTGCAAAGAATGTAAACATAACCTAAATGTAAACTAGAAGACTCCACAGGGCACCTTTTAAGTTGCAGTTTTAATTTCTTTTTTGCTGTGTGATAATTGTTCAGCCACAGCTATTTAAATGTGTGCATACCTCCAGTGTGAGTTCCTGTGTTCAACGGGTGTGTTTTAACAGCTCTTTGGCTTTGGCTTGTTCAAGACAAGCATTTTGCTAGATGAAGTCAATAAAATCAGGATTATTTGAACATACTCTCTATTTAAATGGCACAGCTAAAGTTATTCTAGTCACCAGTGATGTATATTCAAAGTCAGATAGTTCCTTTTATAGAGGCATGTTACATTACAGAAATAAGATATGACATTACGCGCCACTCAACTGAAATGGCTTCAATTAAATGGCTGTTTCTTTGCTGACCCTGAATTAGCAACAGCCAACTTCAAAGTTGAATGCAGGCATTGAGAGAAAATGGTTTTGCTTGGAAAGCTTGCAGGGAATACAAACACTACTGGTGATTGTCTTTCAAATTAACACGCTGCAATCCTAAATGACTGGCATGATGACAGGTACTCGAAAAATAAGGTAGATGGGGAACATAACCGGAAAGATCCTTTCAGCAAAGATGCTGAATGACCCCTGTTCAAGCTCCAAGTCTTGCTTTCCACTGTTCCACATACAGAACTCTTAAGACCTTTTCAATAAAACATGCATCTCTGAAACATTTACAACTCTTGTATTTCCTGAAATGATAAATCCAAAACATCTCTGATGTTTGAAAGGAATGTACATGAAACTTAATGTTTTAATTCTCTGTAAGCCACAAGTTACAAGTGACTTATATTCTGGCAAAAAGGATCTGTGCTGCAGCGAGAGGGGAGGGAGGACAGAGACAGAGCCTTGTTCTCGAGCAGCACATTTTATTTTCTCTCCCTAGTGTAGAGGAGCTGTTAGACTCTGGAGTTTTAGCGGAGGTCACAAGGTTATTATATAAACAATTCACATGGAGGCCCTCAAGCACCCAGAGGGAATGTTTAATGCAATGCTCACAATTTCTGAAATGTTGTAATGCTCATGACGCAGACATGTGTCCAATTATATCCATGCTGCATTATCTCTCTGTCTTGCCTTTTTTTTTTTTTCTCTTTCAGCTGTTTTGTAGAGGCAACTGAAAACCACGCTTAATTAATTTGGTCAGCTGCCTTGGATAAACTTCATTGATGACATCAATTAGATTCTAATGAAAACAGATAAAAGCCATGGAAAGCAAATGGAATTTCTGAACAGGACTCATCAAAGTCTTAGCATTGGAACAAATTCCCATTACGTCTCATAAAAGCCTTTAATTTGCAAAGCTCATGTCTGGTTTGGTACTCAGAAGTACATGGTCAAATGATTTCAGTCTTAAGTCGTCGGCCAAGAGAAGCCAAATCAGAATTTAATTTGGCACGCACCTCCTTATCCTTTCTAAAACATGTGGTTGGTTGCAATCCTTGGATTAGTGTGGACTTTGGAAGTACACATTTGGCTTGTTTCTCCTCCTCTGGCAGAAGAAACACCTAGTCTAACCCGTTTGTAACACAACATTTACATTTTCAATCTCAGTGGGGGGGGGGAACCACTTGCTTACTCCAGATTAGTACTTCTTAGTTATCCAAATTGCTGCAATTATGTGTGTCAATCCATTGACGTAGGCATGACAAGCCTCCGTTTCTTAGTCTCTTTCACTCATGTTCTTTCTATTGTAATAACTATGTAACCTCTTTCGAATGTCTGATTTGATTTTACAGTTTTACAGTAAGAACAATTAGGATGAAAAAATCTCCTCAGTATTTTGAACAGATGCTGGTTTAAGAAATAGCGCACTTCATTAGTCGTCCTTTGCCACAATATATCTTTCCAACAACTTCATGAGAAATATGGAAATCTTGATTTTAAATGTCACTATTTGAATTCAGAGTTGCTTAAAATGCTGTCACAGTTCATAATAAGAAATCTGATCCTCATGAGTGTTTGCAGGACCTAAAAGTCTCTATTACTAGTGAGCAATGCAGCTCATTTGCACTGAACACAAAAATGATGAATGAATGTTGCAGCCAGGCCTGGAATTTCTTCATTTTAGGGGCAAGGCCACTTGGCCACAAAGACGAAATGCCAGGTCAGAAAGGCCATTAAATACTACAAGGATTTTAAGTCCATGGAAATAATGACTTTAACTAAAGGGTTTGGGGTGATTTTATTTATAATATATGGTATAACTATAAATAAAATAAATCAATTAAAAATGCTTATTTCACAAAATCATATGTTGGTTTTTAAAAAGAACGTCAAAAGTTCATGAAAAATATTGACACATAATACATCAACTGGATAAAGACGGATTACATGATACATGATAAATTTATTCACTGGAAAATAACTTATTTTACAATAACAGTTATTTTGGTGTCTTAGCTATTCAACCAGCTATGTTGTTGTTGTTTCTTGAATCATAATTTGGAGTGAGAACAGAGACATTTCAGAAAGCTGTTGTCACGTTACGATCATCTCCTCAATGAAACATCTTTCGTGAGACGTTTCGAGTCTTTTGGCCATTCGTTGTAGCTTACACAAATAAACAAGAGCCATTTTAACAACAAACTGCAGTATATTGTTCGTTTCATGTGCATGTTCTTTTATTTGAATGGATGGATATGGTTGCACAGTGATGTGTGTGCACATTCTCCACACATCAGCATGCAGGAGCTCCGGCAGATCTATTCGTATATTTATACACAGTCACCTCAGTAACCTGACTGTGTAATCTACTTTGAACCATTACCACACAGAGCATCAAGTGAACTATATGTCTTTGATGTAACTGACGGAGTTCACTTTATTCTTGGATTTGTACCCCATAACAAGTGTTTTGTTTTATTTATCTTAATTTTAACATTAATTGTTGTTGTTGTTTTCTGCACCATCATACCATTTACTAAAAATCTAAATAAAATCATAAAAGTTATATTTAATACATTTTGTGTATTGATTCACTGGTGTGGTGTCTGTTCTTTTAGAATTGTGACAGTTTGAATAGAGGTAAAAAGGGGAAGTATTTAATAAGCCGTTTTTGTTTCTCGTGTGTGTGTGTGTGTGTGTGTGTGTCTCCATCCCAGCGGACTACCTCCCCCCTCCACCACCTGCCGAAGAATCAACCGGTTTCCAGTTATCCCCTGGTTCCTTCCCTCCTCCTCCACCGATGAACTCATGCGATTACCAGGTGAGAGAAAGTGTTGTTGTAGTAGATTTTCTTGGTTGCCAGTAAATCTCCAAGAGTCAGCACGGAAAGCAAAGACTGCCCCAAGCTCTACACCGAGTTCATGTACCAAGTCCAGCAAAACTGTCAGTGCATTTGAGTTGCAGCCAACTGCAGAGACCTCCAGCTCCAGATGCTGCCTGGAGCCAGGCACCCTAACTCAAGGACCCACACACACAAACATACTTACTTCAGCTCTGAGAGCTCTATTGCAGTAAGGATAGAAGGCTGACACCTATTGGTGAAGCCTGGTCACTTTTCTTTGCTTTGCTGCTCATAATACCCACAGGCATTTGTTCTTCCCGGGGTATCTGGCCTCTGCACTCTCTGACTGACACTCTCAGCACTTGACCTCTGCTGCCAAATCCTCCAAGTGCTTCACATTCCTTTGTTCAATGTAAGCAGGGGGGAATAAAATCTCCCTCCTCAAGCCCCTCATTTGATCCTACCATTTTTTTCTTCTAAATGAATGCTTTCTTTGTACATTTGGAGAGAGAATGTTACATAACTTATTTAAGTTGCATGTAAATTCACCCCTCTTCCTACACAAACTGTATACACAGACAATTTGAGACTGCTTCCTGGGGATTATATGTCTAATTAGGTGGTGTTGTGACCTTAATGTAAACAATGGCCCTCTCAGAGTTATACAGTTATTTTAAAAAGGTTTTCATGGTTTTGTTTTACCAAGGGGATGCAGCAGAGCATAGCCTGAGCATAGAGAAGGGGACACACAAACAGTTAGAAATTAAATAAGCCATCAACAAAATGTACTTCTCACATTAGAAATCGATACTAGTGCCCCTTTGACATCGGTTTGAAATTTGTACACCTAACTGTGTGGGATGGTTCTTCTACGTGTACGGTAACATAAAGCTATAACTACACATCCTTTTTTCAAGTGTAATTGTGGACACTCGTGCTCCAACATTCATGTGCAATGTTGCATTAAAATGTAAAAGTATAATGAAATTGTGCTGTTACAATGTTATAACAACTGACTAAAACATCTGGCTTGTGATCCATTTAAAGTAGTCCTCTTGGTGCTGATAGTAGATAGTAGTAGGTAGATAGCTTTTATTATTTATAACTATTGGTGTTTTGTATTTAACCCAGCTACTCAAAGTTATCATATTTAGAATGATGGTGAATGCACTACACCTCATGTGAATAAAAACAGAGTTTATAATGTGATAATGTTTAATAATGTGCTCCAAAGTGTTCCATTTGTGTGTTGAGAAAATGTTCAATTTTCACGGCAGGCAATCGGCAGGTATGGACATGGTTTTTGCTTGCCGTAATAATGCCTCGTGACAAACCCAATGATATAATAATTTTCTGAAAATTACTTGATCGAAGTCATTTGAAATCACATGACTTGATCGAAAATTTAATAAAACCCAATAATGTAAAAAAATGTCCTCAATGACGTTAAAGCAGTGGTTCTCAAAATGTTTAGGTCAGGCCCTCTTTAAAACTAGAATATCTACTATTGGATTCCCCCCCCCCTGGGGGTGTAATTGAGTAAAAGTGAAAATGTTTCTACTTTTAAATATAGGCTACTTAAGTATTAAGGAAAATTTTTTACGTAATTTCAAATTTGATTTGAAAGCCTTTTTGATGCAGAAATGTTTCATCCAATAAGAATCACTGTTGACTGCGATGGAGAAAGAACATTTCATGGAGATTAAATCCACTGTTTGTATGTGTCTGTTAGCCATCTCCTGCAGCTTTTGTCATCTTCTGATGGTGTCTAATCTATGATCCATGCTGGTCCCATGGACAACCCTTACACAACAACAAATCAGCATGTGTATGGGCAGGTTCATTTCACATTAATAGGGATTTTAGTTTAATGCATCTTTGCCTGATAACATTGTTCCACTTGCCATCTGTTGTAAATTTCAAATTCTACATATAGCCTAAAGTTTACATTTCTAAACATAAAAATGTTAGTATTTTCAGTAAGATAACATGACATTTTGTTTACTTGCACACTTTACATTTCTGAAAAACATACATTATTGGGTAAGTTATTACATTGTGGGATTTTATTATCTTTTTAATCCGATTATGTGCAAATGTTATTACACCTTCAGGAAATTATTACATCACCAATGCTACACCTCCTGTTCAGCTGTATGAACAAAAATCCACTGGATTTTGAAAATGAAGCTTTTTTTTGTTGTTTTTTTGCATGATTTTCATACGATATATATTAAGTGGACACCATGGTCATGCAACTTAATTTTTTAATACACCACTGGTATCTTAATGATGTGTCCTGCAGCCAGGGCAGAACTCTTAAATTGTAGGCGCTGTACAGAAAAAAGGATGGATATCAATCAAAATGTCTTTAGATCTTGCTCTCTGTGTCTCAGTATAGAAATTATACAAACTGAATGAATAAATCAGTGATTAAATGGTATTTCCTCAGAAGATGGCAGAAATATTCCCTTGTTTTTAACACCATGACTGAGATAGATGTCTGGGCTATGACTAATGGAGAGAGAGAGAGAGAGAGACACTCTCTCATCATGGCTGTTGTCCACGTTATGAAGCCCCACACGGAAAATTTCAACCCATTACAAAGACTGCAATGTTTCCTTTCATCCTCCTCGTTATCACCGTTAAACAAGTTTGCCGGTTTTTCTTTTGTTGATTTGAGACAAGCCATTAGTGTTTTGCTTTGTTTACCCCGGCTCATGATTGCCTTAGATGTTTTTTAAGCAGCAGCTCTGCTCCAAATGGAGGCAAGCCCTGTCTGTAATAGATTGTGACAGGTAATCCAAACACATAACATTAGAATAAGAAGCAGTCACTGATCCAGCCAACTCAAGAAGCCCCCGCAGGCAATTGCAAGAAGTCTTCTTGCAGTTGCAGCATAGTTCAGAAGACTAAAAATATATCTGTCATTCCATGGAGAAATTCCCGGGAATTTTGTAGAAAACGGAGTGTCACTAATGGTCAAATCATTTTAACAACTTTCCAGTTTTCTTTTCTTTTTCTAAGATATTTTGTGTCTTTTCTTATACATTGAAGTTGTGTTTTCTCTGAAAAAATGTAGATGAATAAATCAGTGAGGTCTCAGACTGCTGGAGTGATCCTGTTACTGACGCTTTCAAGCTTCCTCTGATAATAAACTAGTTAAATAAAAATCGCACCAATTCTTACCATCTTTTATAGTGCGCCTGTTTAAAATATGGAATAGAAAAATATCTGACTTTCATTTTAAAAAATTGACCTTTTTGTTTGAAATGAATGAGATTTTGATGAATAATGCATGAAGAATGAGATACTGTAAATCCAAGTGCGCTGAAAAGCAGGAGGTGAATAGTGCATTGCCTTATGAAAGTTGTCTTTCAGACAATACATTGCTTCTTATTTCTCACCGCATTTCTCTCAGAGAGAAGTCTCTGCTATTGATGTGTGGCTTTCAAAAGGATTGTCTGAGGTCAAGGTGAAACATGAACTCAAACTGTAATCCAAAAATGTAAGTGCAAAAAAAAAAAGCAGAATGTGTCTGAGCAGCACAGAGTGAGAATTACTCCTCATTGATGATTATCTGTCCTTAACTTTTGAGTGCAACCAGACAAAGTACTAAGTGTCATCACAGGCTGTTTTGGTAAGTTCACTCATATGTTTGCTCACAGACAAAAGGACCAGAGAAGACCCTGGAGGAGAGGCGCTCCAGTCTGGATGCTGAGATCGACTCCCTCACCAGCATCCTGGAAGACCTGGAGAGCAGCTCGCCCTACAAGCCACGAGGCACACAAGTACGATGCCAACACAACTTGACACGTGCACACAAATATACACTGACAGTCAGTGGTAGTACATATACCCAAGTACTGTATTTGAATGTAATTCTGATGCACTAGTACTATACTTGAGTATTTCACATACTTTATAGTTTTCCATGGTAAATATTGTACTTTTTACTGCACTGCATTCAGCTATAGTTTGTGGTTACCTTTCCGATTAAAGGTCCACTCCACTTACACATGAAGTTAAGTTTACTCGTCATGAGGAGTGCTAGTCAGCCTGTGAAAACAGTTGTATATACTCTAATGTCTGGCTTTCTAAAGTCGGAGAAAATAACCCAGATGATGTCATCAGGGTAAACTCAGATTGGGTTTAGGTTTAAAAACGTGTAACATTACGAGAAACTGATTTACAAGCTGGGCTTGTAGAGTTTGAAAGATGTAGACATTTATATGGCAGGGCGTGTGCGATGAAAGATGCTATCAAGTTGCATTATGGGAAATGTAGGATGCAGGGCTTTGGGGGCGTAGCTCATACTTGGGATTAAAAGTCAACATTTGTTGGCCTCTGTTGTATTGATTTTTGACCCTATTGTATCTGTTTCTTACAACTCATCGAACTTAATGGAAATTAAAAACTAAATCACTGAATTAACCCTTTAAGATTTTGCATAAACAATGTACTGTAGAAGATAAAACCATTTGTTCCCAACAACTATGGCTTGTAACCCCTTACAAACAAAGCAGTGTCCAGTTGGTGCTACTTGTCATATTACGAAGGATGGTTTTCATCTCTGAACTCGGAGGGTTTCATTTAAATAACAATTTTCTAATATTTCACATAAAAGCAAAGATTAGATTAGATATATATAAATTTGTGCAGTGGAGCTTTTTTTTGTTGCTTTTTTTCTAACCTCATTAATCTCACAACCCCTCAGATTTATCTTTTGTCCCTTTGGGAGGGGCCTGACCTCTGGATTGGGAACCACTGGACTAAACTACCTAACAATATGAAAGGGGCTACAAACAGTTCCACTTAGACCAGCTACAACAGTAAAATTAAGCAGTGAAAATGAATAGACACATCAGTATTAAGTGTCTTGGGGGACCATTTTTCTGTAAAACGAGAACTTTTACATTTAATAACACATTTATATTAAGTACATTTTCTTGATAATACTTCTGTACATTTACTCATTAAGGACATTTTACAGTAACCCTGTTTTTTTTTTTGTTTTTTTTTTACATTGTTACACTGGTACTTTTGAGTAAGTAAAGTAAGGTAAGGACTTGAGTGCTTCTTCTCCCACGGCTGAAATTCACAACAACTTAGGAAGATGATACACTCTGCTTCTAAACAAGTACTGCTGTATGAAAGGTGCTATTGGGTAAAAAAAGTGTGAATGAATTTACTTGTTTTTTCTTTAGACAAATGAAGCCAAATGTCATATTGTAGTAAATTAGGTTTCTGCAGGAAACAGACTCATTTGTTGCATATTTAAAAAATGTTTTGCAGTAATGACAAAGTGAGTCTTGACCTATATCATTAGTTGATATTAAATGATATTAAGAGCAACTTCAAAAAGTCAAAGCCTTGGGCAGTTCACTAAATTGTTTGACACACAATAAATGTAGGGCAGGCAGATAAAAAAACCTAACCAATTGTGTTTGGAGCAGGAAGGCTCAGAGGGGCTTTTAACACCACACAGATCATATCTCTAGTGAGATATTCGAGTAATAATGTAATACCTGAAAGGTTGTTCTCTCTGAGGGCTACAGATGTGGCTACACTGGCACCAACAGTGTGCTACATTTAGGTTAAAAAGTATTTGTTTTTATTCTGTCAGTTCTTTATTGTGTAGTTTCCATGTTTGGATGTTGTTTGTTTTATTCATGTGTTAAAGGATGCATACGTAAGACTGAAAACAGGGTTATGATAAATTATTGACAGAGCATTTCTTTTAGCAACATATGAGGATCTGTGCCCTCATACAAGACGAACATATTTAACCGTTAGTTCATTGCATGTCAGATTGTAACTTTTATGTCGAGGGGAAAAAAAGAGTAAGAATTGTCTAACTACTTTTATAGCACATCTGCACATATAAAATGCTATGTTTGTGGAAATTGACACTTAAAACATGCTATTTTGGGGGAAGTGTGCTGTGTGACAAAGACAGACAAAAGACTGTTGGTTGCAAGTGCGTACGTTCTTTGGTTTGGTGACTCCTGACTCCCTGGTAAGAGGGAGTGAAATGGGTGTACTACACACAAAGGGAAAATGATTGCACCACACAGGGGAAACATAGCGGATGAAGAGTGAAAGGAAGTGGACCATGTGGTTCTGAAATGATACACATTAAAGGCAAGTATGTGAAATATGACTTGATGATTTCTAGTATGCTTATTGTTGTGGTAAGTCAGTGTGTTCATGGGTGTGATACTGTAATAACATAACATTATATGCTCATGAAATATGATGAGATGCCAATCAAACTGATATTTAACACTTTGTAGTGCAATAAAGATAGTGTAAAAAAGTGTCACTAATTTGTATGAAATGTTTTGGCTTTTGACCATAATCATAAAGTATTATACACTTTAAATAGAGAGCTAATTCAATTCAGGTTTATTTATATATACTTTTTCTATATATTGTAACAAAGTTTTCTCAGGGCACTTTTTCGTATGGAGCAGGTCAAGACCAACTCTTATATTTACAAAGACCCAACAGTCCCACCATGAGCAAGCACTAGGCGACTAGCTAACTGTAGAGAGCCCAAGTGAAAACGCAATGAGCAAAAGGTTGTGTTTCAGAAGTTAGAAAACCTTCAAAATCAGTCAAAATGTTCTTAATCAGCCTTGGAACGTAGCCTTGCTCAACAGTATATTGTGCAGCTCACTTCATATGTCTTGATCAGGATGATATATTTCTGGTACATCTATTTAAGTCATTTATTTAATCTGTTTTTAATGGCCTTTCACGAACACCATTTCCCACACACCCAAGTTCTTTGCAGGTTAAACGACACCAGCTCAACAGAAGAAGCCAGATGAGTGACGACAGCTTGTTCTGACTAAATGTAACAATAGCAGGACAGGAAATTCTGAACAGCCAGTTTTTTTTTTTTTAAAGGCTTAGAGTTCTAATAGCAAAGATAAAAGAAACTCTTAATAAGAGACTTCACAGAAGCTATGCTACACACAACTGCTGGCTATACCAATTTAAAGAGATGTAAAGACATATTGGGAAATGCACTTGTTTGCTTTTCCCCCTGAGATTTAGATCGGTGCCTCTCTTACGTCTGTATGGTAAATTTGAAGCTAGAGCCAGCAGCTAGTTAACTTAGCTAGCTTAGCGTAAAGACTGGAAACGGGAAACAGCTGGCCTGTTAACACCCATAAAAACATACAATGTTACAAGGTTCCAAATTTTCACAATATGGATAACTTTTGCATTGGGAGTAAATTAAGGCCGTTTTAACATATAATTAGGCGTTGTGGCGATTCAACGCAGGGTTGTGCAGCGGTGTGGAAGGGTCTGATACTAACCAGCATTCCCATCTTGAAGACCGATACAAGCTAAGCCACTGCACAGATAATGTCTTTGAGCTCCCTCATTGCAGGGCTGAACAGCTGATGTACAGTAATCACGGAGCCGATCGATCACTACACATGGCAGAGAAGGACAAACTTTTTTTAGGATGTGGAGCTATCAGCTCCTGAAATGCATGGCATTTTTTTCTGTGCATACCTTTTGTTGGGATAAAAAAACGTGCAGTACATAGTAGAGCAGGAGTCTGAAAGCTTTTGTCAACATGACTTGAAATATTGATATGTACCTGTATGGCTCGGAGAGCCCAGCTGTCGAATGAGCGGGTGACCAGTCATACTAACTAATGTATGGCTGTCGTGGTGCTTTTACCTGTCGCTGCTTTTGCTTTTGGAATTATGGGTGAGAAGCCACACCACCTGTGTCTCAGCAGACTACACATACGTGCTACATGTATTAATCATGAAAGGTTATGTATGAGACTTTTAGTTGACTTAACCCTGTTTTTGCAGTCTAAGGCAGCACCTATGTGCTGTCATGGTGACCTTTTACGGTTGCTGTGTCTTTTCTCTAAGAGCTTTTTGCACATGGAAAAGATTTCCTTTCTATTTGATTGTTTATTTTTCAGAATTACGAGCATATGCACATGCGCGCACATACACCCATACACACATGCTGTAACTCTCTCCTCAGCTGATGCTGATTCTAGCTGATTAACTCAGGTTGACCTTTTCCACTACCCAGCTGCTCCTGTCAGCCTGTGCTGGGCTTCCTCAATGCATTATTCTACAACATAACACTGGTTTTTGTCATGGGGCAGTTTTCATACTCCAGCATTGGCACAACTGCTGCACAGTAATCTTCTGCTTGTATAAGCAAAGAGTAACCAGCGGTTTTGATTTACAGCTTTTCTGTGCACAAGCAATAATAGAGCCAGCTCTCCGAAATCAATAGGCCACCCAGCTCTCTCCCTTTCAAGCTTCTGGGACAACCTCCTGTCCCGATGTTAAATTTGGAAACTGCAATGGGACCTTATGTGTGCTGGCTTCCCACATGAAATTGAAATGGACATTGCTGCTCATTCATAAAAATCTAAGTAGCATTTCTGCAAACATTCAGCCGGCACTGATGCTTCACAGACATCAAAACAATTTTGCTTGCTTTAGTTGGTATTCTCTGTGGCATAACAGTGGGTAATGAAATGTGATCATTATATAATTCCCATTTGTTCTCTTTCCACTTCCATCTAAGATGCCATTTGTTATTTGACACAGTTAACTAAGTTTGTGTTACATTTTGTTTGCTTTGTCCTGCGACAGCAAAAATTAAGGCAGACCAGATACAATGTTATGCTCTTTATTCTGTTAGTTTCTGTTATTTCTTGTCGTACCAGATTTGAATCTGGTGTGTGTGTGTGTGTGTGTGTGTGTGTGTGTGCGCGCGCTCTTGTATTGTATATCTAGAGAGGATTTAAGTTATAGACTTTGAGGATAACAATTTTAAAAAGTGAGGATGTTTTGTCTGGGCTTGACAGATATTAGCCCTCCAAACAGCAGAAACTTGAACCTGGCTAAAATTTGGCCGCAACGCACCTTGATGTGATCTGTCAAGGCACTGCATTGACCAGCCTTCATCTTATATATTATTTGTAAGGTTAACAGATTTCTACTATTTACCTCACAATCGTCACAACTCAAGATTAAATGATGGCTGCCATGATAGCTTTCTGGAGTAAAATCCTGTCAACAGTGTTTTGGCATCCGATACACCATCAAGACTCATAGATCTGCTGCTTAAATGTGACTTTTCTGAAGCATATTTGATGTTTCACTAGTCCCTGAAGCAATTAGCTTTGTTTTAACGCAGGGCTGAATTCCTGCTTACTTAAGGTTAGAATTAGGTAAAGGTAAGGGTTGAGGTTAGGGTCATGGGGCTTGGGTTCACATTATGTCAGTGAGGGTCCTCACTGAAATGGCTTTACTGATTACCACACCTTCAGCTAGAAAGGAGCAGTGAATCATTCACCTGGTGAACTGTCTGGTTGATGTAGATTGCTTCATATTTTCAGCCCTACATCACACATTGTTTAAGATTTAGATTTAGTAACGCTTTTTGTCCTCAATTCTAAGTCTTGAACAGTGACTGGAGGAAACACAAGAGAGCGTGTTCATGCTAAATCCTTCAAGTGTGCTGCACTGCAATCTGAGCCCAACCAGCCCCACTAATATGCAGCGCTGGCCTGTCTGAGCACATCACATCTGTTGTGGGGGAGTTAACAAGGAGGCCCAGATGAGTGTCATAATAGTGCGCTGATCAAGCGCCAGAGTAGCAGTGCTGCTTTGGTGGAGGCTACAGAAGCGTCAACCGCTGTGACCTCTAATTCACACTGACTGCTCTTGCATTTCTAGTAATCAAACACATCACTATCCCTCCTGCTGAGATTCTACAACATCCAGATTGTGCTCTTTTTTTGTGCATTGTCATTTCATATTTAAACTTCAATGTGCCAGTAGGTCATTATTAACAACACAAAAACTAAGTATGGCCATCAGAGGTCCATCACTGGATGATAATTTGACCTCAATATATTAATTTGTGTCACAATATTTAAATCCACACAAGCTCTTTTTTATATCTGATTCTGATCTGTTATTGTATTTTTCTGAATAACATGTTTTTGTCCAGTATCAATTTGTATTCCCCTCCGTCATTGAGTGAGATTGATAGTTTTGGCCAAACGCTTTTAGCAGGTGGCTGAAAATTAGCAATCCTTTTCTGCTAATATGAACATGAAAAAACACAAGCTCTTTTACACGTAGTAAAATGTAACTGGTAGCACAGTTGTCGGTACCCAAAACTCTTTTTGTATTTTATTATGAGGGTCACTAAAAATGTAAAAAAAATGATTATGCAGTTTGCACTTTGTTGAGAAAGGTGTGCACAGTGCTGATGCACTTTACTAGTTATCCACTGTATGACTAATTTATCTAGTAAAAAAAAACATTTTCCACATTAAGCAACAACATTTTTGTCCCAATTAAACCCTAATGCACTAGCTCCATTAAAGTTGCATCTTGTTCTGATCTGATTCTGATAAGATTTAAGGTGAAATTAAAAAGCTCCTCCTGTCTGATTCATCCAAACGCTGTGAAACGATAATGTGCAGCATAATAAATAAAATATTGAATGCCATAGCTTCCTATTTGACATCCACTTAATCACTATGATAAACTTCCCCAGTTGTGCTGAGCTGCATCAGGAGGTGTGCTAACTAAGGTAACGTCTTTCCAGATGGATTCAAAGACGGAGAGTTACTCGACTGTCACTAGGCTGCCTTCTGGCAGTGCCTGAACTTCTGGGACCAAAGATGTGTGACTCACTTACAGTCATGGTTCCACCTCAATTAACAGTCAGTCAGTGAAGTGCACTGAAGCTGTCTCTTTGTTTGTGACCATGTTTCAAACTCAAGTGTGCATTAGTTAATGCTGTCTAGAAAAATTACATGAACTGGGCTGTTGCGCTCTTTGGTGCCTCTAAGGAAAGAGGTTGTGACCCTGTGACATTGGATTGTGATTAAAGTGAGACTAGAGGTCTTCACCGGTTGCTAATATTTGAAACCTGATCTGGGACTTGGGTGTGATTGGGTTGGGTAGGGTAGGGTCCCATTTCTAGTGCCTAATAATAAGTTCCAGTGTGGAACCAAAGGACCAAAAAACTGAACTTTAAATCTATTGTTAATTTCCTCATGTTAGAATCGCTATGTAAACACAGTTGGTAAACTTGTTGCGTGTTCCCCTTGGTTTCTTTTCATACAGAAAACAATCTACTGGACCAAAATGCATCCCTAAAAGCCATCTGAGAACATTTCACTCCACTCATTGGTCTGATGTGTCTGAGGTGGGAGAAAGAAAGTAAACACAGATGGAGATCCTGAAGAAAGTCCTATCTGCCCAACTATCAAGAAGGCAACGTTCTTCTTTGCTAGTTCAGTTCAGACCTCAATTCATTTTCCGGCTAGCTGCTGCTGTTCATTTCGCTAGTCCACATTCTGGTATGAAAAACACGCCTGACTTGGGAGCTGTTTAGGTCAAACTTCTTATAAGTACTTCTTGTAGTTGGGTCGGATCAAGGTTGGATGACGTTCCCACCACAAAGTAATGGCTTCAGAATTAGTTTGTGGCTAGAACTCTAAAGAGTTTTGGTGCGGTTGCTTTGGTCCGTACTATTGCTGTGTTTCCACTTGCCCAACCAAATTTCTCCACTGCATCTGAAGAACGGTATAGAAGAAGAAAGTCTGAAGAAAGTCAGGTGACTTGGCAAAATCAATGCTATTAATAGGTATTTTCTTACACACAGTCATTTAAATATGTCAGTGTTTCAGAAAACTAAATAAAAACTAAATTAACTTACTTGATTAACATACAAGCGGAAATGTTTAAAAATAGCCCAAGTGAAATGCTGAAACATACTGCAGAGATTTGGGTAGTTGTGTTTACTTTTTAAATATTCTTAATGCATATCCAGTCTGCCAGTTTTCTTCAGGTGTCCCAACACAGCATGCATGTTTGTATTTAAATCCGTAGCAGGTGCACTATAGCTCTGTTTGATTTATACTGCATGAAATACCAAAGAGAAGGGCATCGTGTTACTGTCACTTCACTACTACGTCAGCAGAAAGACTGCAGCATTGCACACATCGGTCTGTTTGTATTTTTACTCAGTGTCAAAGTGTGTAATAAGTTGTCATGTCCATACAAAACAGATGGGCATTATTGAAGTCTGCTGACAGTTTAGCTGGAGCCAAGTGTTTGAAATGCTGCTGAGATGGATCCTTCCATATGAGTGCCCTAAGGAAGCCTCACTTCACACTGTGCCAGTCAAGCCATGCCGTGACACTCCCATCTCTCAACAGGCAGAGCATTCCGGATGGCACTTGCTGTCACAACATGGCAGAATGATAGGCCCTCGCTGCTCACTCCCAAGTCTCCCACTGATCATGGCGTCTGCTGAACAATCGCAGAGATTGCAGACTCTAGCCCACCCTGGCAGTGTCTCAGCTGCTTAAGACTATGATAGGGTTTGTGACCTTTCTTCTGCTTCCCCTATGAGGCTCAAACTCTGGAGGCATCTCTAGGTGCTGCCTCACCATTTCATTTCTTCATCCCTTCAGGAGCACTCATCGTCCCTTACACCTTAATTCTGCATCTGTGTATGAGGGGTATCAGAAAATTAATTTATACATACATGGTGAAATGTAAGATGCAAGGAATAAGAAAGCACTTTTATTTCATCACTAAGAGCAAAAGCACACCTCCCTGCTGGGAATAGAGTATATCGATCAAAGGGCTAAGAGTGTTATTTTACACAAGGTTGTAGATGCCTGATATATAGGTAACAAAAGTAATGATAAGATTAAGCAGTAGTCAGTTAATCAGATTAAAGGAACAGTTTGGGAAATACATTTACTTGATTTCTTGCCGAATGTTAGATGAAACAATTGATACCAATCTTCTATCGTATCTGTTGGTTAAATATGAAGCTATGGCCAGCCCCTGATTAGCTTAGCTTAGCATAAAGTCTGAAAGCAAAGGGGAAACAGCTAGCCTGTCTTTGTCTAGAGTCGCCACTTACGGTGATGGAGGTGAATTGAATAGCTGTATCCAGTCTTTGTATTAAAATGGGTAAAGTCAGCAGTTGTTCGTTGTCCAACTTCTATGACATCTCTTATTGAGAGTTTCTTTAATTGGTATTTCAGGAAAAGTAAATCTATCTATATAGTAGCACTTGCTATTAGGATTTGAACCTTTTGTGATTTTAACAGTTAAAACAGTTCTTTCCTTTGTTAGTATACAAAAACCAGTGGCTCTAACTATTAGTTTCTCCTTTATCCATGATATCCAGCGATGCTCTTTTCTAATGTCATCTTGCCCTTTTTTATTGCAATCTGCTGAATCTTGGCCGAATTTCCTGTCCTGCCATTGTTACATTTAGTCAGAACTAGCCGTGGTCACTCATCTGGCCTCGTCTGTCAAGCTGGTTTCATTTAACCTGCAAATGGTGTTCATGAAAGGCCATTAAAAACACATTAAATAAATTACTTGAATAGATGTACCAGAAATGTACCACCCTTATCCAGACATATAAAGTGAGCTGCACAATATACTGTTGAGCAAGGCTATGTTCCAAGGCTGATTTCTTATTATTCTAAATGTCTATCTCATTTTGAAGGAGGCTTTGTAACTTTTGAAGCACAACCTTTCGGTCACTGCGGTTTCACCTCAGCTCTCTATAGTTAGCACTTTATTTTAAGAATATTATATTGTATAATTATGGTTAGTTATCTTGTATTATGTTTGACATTGAAGGTGTCAGAGGTTCTTATTTCAATTTATTTTAAGGGAAATATAGTTTTACTGTACTTGTTCCTGGTGTACATGTGAAAAGCAGTCACCTCAAATATTATATATATATATATATATATATACACACACACACACACACACACAGTCAAGCCCAACATTTACAAAATTTGGCAAAGTTACTTTTATTCAACCAGCAAGTTTTTTCTTGATTGGAAATGACACCGGCGTCTCCCAGAAGATTATAAGACGATGTACAAGAGGCATCATTGTTGAAAAAATATTTCTCAGCTTTTATTTACAATTGAACAAAAAGTGGCAAGTCCCAAATTATTCATACCCTTTGCAAACTATCAGTCTATGGGAAAATCCAAAGTTCTATACTATTCCAAATAGTCCAAGCTGTTCTAAAGCATCCTAATTACCATGATTCATTGGGAACAGCTGTTTTAATCAACTCAACAGGTGAAAAACAGCAGCTCCCTGCAGTTGGTTTGTGGACAGTCATGGCT